>KZ807678.1:278606-298382 GCA_000696205.2 Oncopeltus fasciatus | reverse complement strand
ATATATATATATATATAAATGATAAAATGTATCGTTATACAGATTGGTCTTTTTCAAAGCCCACCCTCCCTCCATTGTAGTTAAGTTTATATTATATTTATATTACCATTTGCAATATAACATATTTTGTTTCTAGATTAGGTAACAACAAAAAATAATTTAGATTGCCAATTTTGAACATTATGAGCGCTAGATCGCTTACACCCACACACCTATAAATAGAAGCGGATGATTTTTAACTTCCTCTAAATAAGATCGGTGAAGATCTCTAAAAATGTTTTCAAAATTCACTTTCCTTACAAGAACCCAGCTAATGGAGAACTAAAGTTTTCTCTCTTTATAACAAAAACATTGAGCATTATGTTGAAACTTCATGTTATGGCGAGTTTGAAGAGGAATATCTTCGAGCAGTACCTGCATCTTGATACCTAGTAGGCAGACTACGTTGGTCCATTGAGGAAATGTGCAACTATGATTGCAACCATAGAAGACCATTAAATGGTCGAGGGAGAGGGAAAGGAGTGTGAGGGAGATAACCATTGAACATCATAATATCTTCAATAGTTGTCAGCGTTACGGATGAATGTATAGAATGTAATTTGTTATACCAAACAGTGATATTCTAACATTTATTCAGCAACTTTTTCATTATAAGTAAAATATTTATGAGTTGATTTCGAGAATTAGGGATCTCATTTATTATTTTTTATAAATTATAGAAACCAAATTCTGTATTTAAGCTGACTATTTCAAAACTTTGTATTTATCTATTTTTTGGCTGAAATCCGTTTATAAGTAGGAAGACAATAAATTTATAGACCTGATAAATTCGAAATTGATTAGAGTTACGATGAAAATTTTTATAGGTATAAAATTCTATTTTATGGCATTTATGTTTTATTACACTATATATATATATATATATATATATAGTGTAATAAAACATAAATGCCATAAAATAGAATTTTATACCTATAAAAATTTTCATCGTAACTCTAATCAATTTCGAATTTATCAGGTCTATAAATTTATTGTCTTCCTACTTATAAACGGATTTCAGCCAAAAAATAGATAAATANTATATATATATATAAAACAGGCTTAAAAGGCTAAAATTTAAGAATTTAAGTTTGTGTGCTTCCCCATTCTTACCTAACCAATAGAACATTTTAGAGCAATTATGAACCCCAAAAATTTAGATTAAAAGAAAAAGAGAAGAGCTTCAAGATATATTATAGACACAGTATAAATTACCATAAAGGTTTATAATAGTGCTTTATAATTTCAAAGCAATTGGAAAAGTAGGTAAAAACAATGCAGGTACTATAATGTTTTCTAAAAATTTGTCTAAATTTTGATATTTACCTGAACACAATATTACTCTAAATGTCAAATGGCTACACCTATTGACCTCGGTGGCTGAGTGCCATTTTGACAAACGTACTGACCTTTGTCATTTAGGGGATGTTTACCCGAAAAGCGATCTAGCTATTTACGTTGTAACCATGACTAAATTAGACAAAATTTACATCGACTCTAGATTGAAAAGCTAAAAATAAATTAATTACAAATTCTACACGCTCATATATATAGACGCACACGCACAAATAGTGAACTGATTTTAATGAAATTTGACCTATTCCAACGAGGGAATAGTGAAATATGTGTCCAATCAAATGACTATAATTTGATTACCCTGTCAATAAGGCTCAAATAGAGGGGTACAATCTTAAAAGTAACTCTAATGAACTCACTCTAAGTACTTTGCGCTATTCAGATTTCCAATTAACACATAGGTGGAAATTTACATTTTTGCACTATAGTGGTGAAGCATCTCTATTATTTCAACGCCAAAGAGATTATTTTGTATTTACAAGTATTCATAGGTTTTTGTTTTTTTTTTCAAAACCTAACCAAACCGATGAATAAATATGTGTGCATCAAGAGGATTGGAAGAAAACTCTCTAATAAATGAAATAACTATACATAGACTGCATATGCAGTCCTTTAATGCTCTTTATGACACATGATGGAAGATGATAAAGAAAAAGTAGTTCGTAGAAGTTCTACCAGAAAATCCTCCACGTTGCCAATTGATTGTGTTTATTACACCGCAATACACCTGTGTTTTGCAAACTAAGGGTGCCCTAATAGGATTTTATTATACATCATTCAGTTTACATTTCATGCAGGACCTGAAAAATAAATGACAGGTTGGGCACCTTGAAGGTTAAATGAATCATCAAGTAAAGCCCATCAAAGCACTTTTCAGCGAGGCAGGAAGATCTAGTTAGTGTCCCTGCAGGCAAGTAAAATGCCCTGAAAATGAAGCTTTGCCTTCCGAAAGCTGCTGAGCCCAAATAAATTGTTTATGTGTGAAGGAGACTTTAATTATTACAACCTCTTTGATAACCTACACTCCCAGGAATAAATTATGAATAAGATCTAGTCTATATATATATATACATAAAATAGGATGTGTGTATATATGTAACGAATGGACTTTAAAATGGCTGGGCTGATTTTGATGAAATTTTCAGGGAATCCTCAGAATATTCAGGCATGTGACACTGAGAAATCTGATTTTTGATTTTCGGTCAGCGGGCGGAGGGGCGTGGCAAAATCAAATTTTCATTTCCAATTTGCCTTAAATACATGTGTTTGTTTTTTGATTGAGCCCATATCTACACCATTTGTAAATTATTCTGTGAAAAAACATTATGATAGGTATTCCATGAATGTTTATTTGAAGGCAGTAAATTTCGTTAAAAGTTCTATTTAAATCGTGTGATAATACAACACTAATGTTTGCTTAGGCCCAGCAACGCCCTAAAAAATAAAAATTTTTGGCAAAACGAAGTTTGCCGGTTCCGATATTAGTTATAAAAAGAAAAATGAAAAATAATAGGAGCCCAAGGAAGCGCAATGCAGAGTCCATGCAGTAGAGTATTAATAACATTTAATGAAATTTAAAAACACGATTTAATGAAAAGAAATTATATTAGTATGAAGTTTTTAAAAAGAAAGTTATAAGATCTGCAGAAATTTAAGTACATCTTTGCGCTTAATGGTCCTGTATAGAAGCAGATCATTCCGGATACTATGATTCAATAAAATAAATAAAAATTCTTTCAGACAAGACAGTAATAATTATATGCTTAATCATAATTCATTGTGTAGTATACTATGTAAAAAAGAAACCTTCAAGCTCTCATCACAGTAGCCCATACAGCAGAAGAATGTAAAAGACACCTTGCATCATACATGTATGCACTACCCGACAGTACTTGGAGCATGTGGGATAAGAGGCAAGACAAATACATATTTAGCGAGCGTATATGGCGTTGGAGATGCTCAAGTTCCGCGGATTCGATCTCTTGAATGCGCAGAGGACCGAGGTAGGATGGCGGTGGTTATTAGCCAGAGAACTGTACAAGGATACTGCACTTCGTGCTGCAGAACTGTTGCACAAGACAACGAGAAGAGGATTTACAAGACCCTTCTTTGAGCTCCTTTAACGGGCACTCTCAGCAACAGAGGCTATGCTCCGCCGATACGACTGCTGGGAGGGTAGTCAGCTACCCGGCGCGATATGGTCGGCAGGACGGGGAGCGTACCGCACGGAGGGCGGATGGCATGAATTGGCCGAGATTGATCCTGGATTGGTAGCGGCCAGGGAGGAGAGGACGAGCAGGGGGAAGAGCGCTATCGAGGAACAGAAACCCGGCAAGGAATCCGTTGACCTACACAGAGTCACTGAGGGAGAATCTTGAAGTAAGTAATATATTCCTAAACACGATGCTCTGAAAATTCTTCATTTCGGTTCCCCTTGTCCCCTTTCAACCAATCTACAAAATCCTCGCCTAGAAGATGGACACACCAACTTGGATCGTAAATATCAACGCCTAGCTGAACTGCACTCCTTATGTGTACATTCTGTAAATTCTGTCGCTCCCACTAATTCACTATGATATTGCTCTCTGCCCACTATTTATATAAACATGATTATCAAACAAGTATTGCAAAAAATAGATTTAAAAAAAATTTCCTTCACTTTTTATTCTATTTATTTTAAAATTGGCTTTTCATTGTCCTTGCTTTTGTAAAATAATTAGAAAAATCGAATAAAATAAAATACATAAAACTAATCAAATTTTACTTTTACTTAAAAACTTTAATATAATATCATAAATATAACCATTTAACAAAAAAAAAAAAAAAAAAAAAAAAAAAAAAAAAAAAAAAAAAAAAAAAAAAAAAAAAAAAAAAAAGAAAGAAATTATCTAACTGACAAGAAGAAAATAGTCAAGACAAAGAAGAAATTACATTTCTTTTTACAATCAATCACTAAAAAAGCAACCCACCTCACACAGATTTACAAAGGAACCAGTAGGGAGCTAGTAAACCTTCAATATCCCTCTAGTGCACTCAATATCGTATAACTTCCTCCAAAAATTTCGTAAACACATACACGTATAAGTATGTATGCATGTACGCACGCACGCACATACACACACAGGATATCTGTATTTATACTCAGGAAGTTTCAAATTCTTTTATGTCTACCTCCCTCATTTAGCAGCACTTTAATTGTTCAGATGATTTAAAAATTGATGTTTTAAGACGATTTTTGGATTTCCATATATATATATANAGTGTGTTTAGGTGCCGATAAAGTTATATATATACATGTGTGTGTGTTTATTGAGAATCAAAAACAGCACTTCGGTTAATTTGTTTTGTTTGGATAAATTTCACATACAGTTAGCTGATGAAGTGATGAAGTTTATTGGAAAAACAATCTTTATTTCACAATATTTTATTAAAAGTATATCACAAATCAGTTCTTTAAGTCATGCAAAATATTGCGAAATAGAAAATCTATAGTATTTATCAAATAATAATCCTCTAATTATTCTATTTATTGAATTTCATTGCATACTCACATTTTCTAATTTGCAGTGATTATTTCTAATTCTTCCGCTATTCCTCAACTCCCTGGAAAAAAAAGTAGTAATTCAATATAAAAAATAATTATATCTTAAAAATAAATAAATCTAATAAATTAATAATTTTTATTGCTTAAATGTTATTTCAAGGCTGGTAGACATGGCTACAAGCTGAAGGACGGAAGGGCGAAGCAAGCTTGACCTACAGAGGAGTGGGGGGAAGGGAAGGGCCAGGGTACCTCCATCCTAGACTCCCTCCTCTCTAGGTCTAGTACAAAATGGCAGTAGATCTCTAGCGAGATTATGCCAAGAATAACGTGTACAAGAAAATAGCTGACAGAATCATTGACCACAATAGATCTATATTTGTCTTTAAGTAAAGAATGTATTGGAAATAACTGTAAAGAACAATAAACATTGTCAAAGCGAGGAATAGGAAGCCTATCAAGATGGCGGGAGAAAGGGCCTACCACCATTTTGAACGCTTTCTATAGTGTGTCCAGAATGGAGAACTTTATATTATTAGGAACTGCTTATTTTATATTTTAAACTGCAATTCCTACCTAATTATAAATTAACTAAGTAATAAAATATATTTGTAATACTTTATTAACCATTTATTGTTTTTATCAAATAAAGTAATATTTCATGACAAAAGTTAATTTGAAAGATTTATAGTATTGAAAATTTCCTGTACAGATCGAACTACTAAACTGTTATTAAATGGCTATATAAGAATGATAAAAATTATATATATTCTTTACTCTGCTTTTAAAAATTATGTTTACTGTTGCAAATTATTGTAAAGTTGTATGTGATATTGTGATGATAAGTAAAAAATTAGATGCAAATAGCCCAAGTGAAGAAGCGTCACATGACGTCATTTTGCAATATTGACTCCAATTGAAAATGAGGGAAGAAGAGGGAAAAAAAATTATCTGTTGGGGGGGGGGGGGAATGGAGCATTGGTTTAAACCTTTCTCAAAAGGGTCTTGTTTATTTAAATCAACTTTTTTTTTTTTTTTTTTTCATTTAAAAACAGTATAAATAGTAATTGTATAAAAGTTCGAATTCCAGTTTTATTGAATTATTACGTTCCAAGTTCTTCTGACCCTGATTTTTTTTTTTTTTACTTTTCTCAATTAGTTTTGCGATGGGTGTCAATTAGGCTCATTGAGAGAAGGGTCCATCTATTTTGAGGTAACCATCTTATTTCAAACACCCATGGCACAGGGCATGCCTGCTCAAGGCGGGATTCGAATCCAGTCTTGGGGAGAGGTTCCCCTGGCTGGAGCACCCTGGTCAAAGCATATGTTGTACATTTAAGATACCAAAAATTTGATGGTATGCTGCAATACTAATGAATTTCAAAACAGGAGGGAGGACTTTAGTGATAACCACTTCAATATATATTTCTTTTTTTCTTTTTTTTTTTTTGCTCGGCAGCATTACAGTATAGTACCATTTCATTCGCACAAAATTAAAACAGGAAAAATATATTTAGGAAAACTCATAAGTCAATATTTTTTTTTCTGAGATAAATCACTTGAGCCCTAAATTTCATGTTTAAAGTAATATTTCATGCTTGAAATTCTTTTAATGTAACTCAAAAATTTATATTATTGTATTAAGCACAATTATCCACAATTAATTTGTATAAAAAACACCATATATACCATATACCATATAAGTACGATTCTTTCGTTATTATTGAGTACGTGCAAATAATAGTTTATACTAATTTATATTACCTGTAGCAATAACAAACATGTTCATTTTGTTAAAATAAAATATTGAAGCTCTTTTTAATACTTTTCCGTTATTTATCCTAACCCTCGTTACTAAAACTTAATCTTAACTATTCAAAAATTCTGGACCCCAATAAAATGAAATAAACTCTTATGTAATCGCTTCTTCCGCTCCATAACAAGGCCTAACCTCAATTTTTTTTTCTTTTGAATGATACCTGAGGTAGGTAGGAATAGTCGGAGGAGAACAGCTGATTACACATGTCAGAAATGAGCTAATATGCAGTTGTGCATCTCGGGCTGTCGAAGGTGTCGGCAAAAAAAACCTGCACTTAACGCGTCGCAACCTGTTGTCCTGTCCGGCTTGCACATCCTTCCACAGCCCACAGGATCTTGCAGGAGTGCACTCCCTCGAGGAGGGAATTCATTAGGGCTGCTGACAACAATAGCCAAGCAGTTGATAAAGTCATGTTGACACTTCAACCTGGCAGGCAGTTAAATACAGACAGTGACAGTGGACACATGTATTCGGCCAAGAAGATGGACAATGTCCGAAAGTGCTCGCCAACAGAAGATGGTTTGCAGAAACCAATGAAGACGGATAATAGAAGGTATGATAAGAAATTTTCATTAATCTTACTTATGAGAAGCTAAAAAAAAAAAAAAAAAAAAAAAAATGTTTGGAGGCCATTAAAACAACATTAGACTTTCTTTGATAAATAATGAATACCATTAAGGCTTAGAGATAATTGGTCTTTGATATTTCTATACCTATAATTTGAAATATAATTTAAAAAATAATCACTATTATCATCGATTGCAATCAAAGTATGTTAATTAGACCTCACAATGATATTCTTCGTAAGTAGTGAATTTAGAATTTTACAGCTAAATTCTACTTAAAATTAGTTATATTAAGCATATGAAGGTCGTTTTTTTGGCCCATTACAAATTAATTTTTGTTCACCGTTATTGGATCATATATGGGGTAGAATATAATAGAAGTGAAAATTCAAATTAGTATTTTAGAACGGATAATATGTTTTAGGAAATCCTGAATTTTCACATATGAAATAGAAAATAAATGTTAATAAAGGAATACAAATTGGTTACTTGATTGAAGTTCATTAGAATGTTAATGTTTAAATAACAACTAATAGTTACTAACTATGAGGTTAGGTGGAGAAAATAAATGCTTATCAGAACTGATTTTTTAGAGCAAGAATTTATGTTTCATTTAGTATCAGATCGGGACTTAAATTTACACGACGGGCTATGGAATCAGAGGGATTATTTAAAAGTCTCAGACAGAAACAGCACAACCTTTATCGCTGCATTTGATTACAAGCCTGAGACAAAGAATTTGTTATTTGAGCGATGGAATTTTTCAAAAATTGTCTCCAGCAGCAAGGAGAGACTGCAGAAGAATTTCTTTGGGATTCCTATTCTGTTGGGTCCGTTTGAATGTTTATACGATTTGATCAAGCAAATAATTATACAAGACAGTCTTCAAAGGACATCAAAGGAAGTGTATTCACGACTCCTTATAATGAAGGCTGAGCAGGACCTTTGGTCAGAGGTGAGACAGGAGAAGCATACACCGCGAGTCATTTCCAAGGTAACTAGTGCCGCTGCACTGTATGAGGTATACCTCTATACCAATAATACCTCTTGCGCTTGGCAAGTAAGAGATCTGCGAGGAGAGGCAGAGGATGAGGGGAGAGAGTCCCTCACGTCGAATGCTGACGCTGTAGGAGAACTGGTTCCGAAGAGTTTTCCAATTGGGGATGTTTCACCCTCCAATGATGCGGCTCTTCTCATTGGCTTAGAGACTGCAAATTCCGCATTGGCACCTCCCTAATCTCCTCCGGGGACTAAGAAAATACGTTTACTGCGGAAGTCAGACATTGTAGCTAAAAGTATAGGGGTCGTGTGTCAAACCAATAATATCTTAGATAATAAGCAGAAGCCACCATTAGATTGATTCTTTGGTTTGGCCAAAGGTATGCGACTAAAGAACATAGTCGCACAGGTTTCCTAATTTGTAGTAAGATATTAAATCAACAAAAATGAAAAAAAAAAAAAACATCAAATTTAATTAAAAGATTGAAACCAACGAGGAAGAATATAAAATGAAATATAAATTATTAAAAAGATAATAAACATAAATAGTTAAAAAGTGGTAGAAATTAAATTGATCTTAGATAATCACGACGAAATGAGTGTCACGAAAATTAGATTTTTAGGAATCTGCATGTATTACTTAAAATCTCCCCCAATTTTATCGTCTGACACAGGGCTATCGTGGGCATAGGAATTTTGCTAACATTAAGGGATTGCTGACAGATACAACACACAATTCCTTTGATACAAATCAACCAATTTGGATAGTTGCAGATATCAACCTTAAAGGTATCGGAGGAGTGTAGGAGTAAGAAGTGGACATTAAGCATATTCAGACAAATTTTCACAATCCTGTATATCTCGAATAACTAAATTACCATAGATCATAATATTTCTGGAAATGTTATATGGAGTTATAAATAACGCCATTATTTTTTTTTTTTACTTTCAGCAATAGCTTATATAAACTGGTATAAGGATAAAAAACTATTAAAAAAAAAACAACTCATAACAATCCCTGTTGAATAAAGAATGACTCACTTTCGTTTTAGCAATATCACTTATCTCTAAATCCTCAGTTTTTAGATTTTTATTAGGGTCGTAAGAATCATTTATCTGTGCTGTCATTGGTAAAATTCACACTATATCTACTTTCCATATCCTCTTGACTTCATTGATTAGATCAACGAATTTCTACCCGTTTCAGCGATAGACAATACGAGGTGCTGTGTGTTTGGCACCTCCATATCAAAAACAATGTCTAATTCAACTAATGTGGAACAATAAAAAATATATTTATAATATAATATTAAAACCTAGTACTAATAGTATTGATTACATTAATGTAAGAGAGTATTTAATTATAATATTAATGTCTTTATCGTACAATAATATATTTATTATACCTGAGTAATGAACTATTATAAAGAGCTAATTTTACTGGAGGTGTGTCAAATATCCTATTAAATTAAATTTAGTAATGCTCCATAAGATTAGATCAAGTTTGATTCCTTGATGAATAATGTAAGTTTGTGTCGCTGCTTATAATAGATTTGAGCAAACACATTCAATCTGAGAGAATGTAATGAATTTTTTTTTTTTCTCAAGCCACTCTGAGCATTTATCGTCAATGGATTAAGCTAAATAGTGTTAATGGCTAATGACCTCGGATAGCCAGAAATAATCTTCAATCACCGAATAGAGGTTTTCTTCTTCTTTTTTTTTTTTTTGTACTTTTAAAAATAATTTGCCAATACATACATAAACATATCAAAATATCAAATGTTCATAAATATCTTTATATGCTTTACGAACAAGGAGATTCCACAAGCTTCCATTCTTCCATAAAGGGGGAGCAACTTCCCCCTTTCCGAATAAATATCAATTTTCGGGATTGATATAACACAGTAAGATTTACTCCAGGATTTATATGTATATACATAATCTCTGTATGTAAGACTGGCATAAGCCTTCAAACGGAGGGACTTGAATATGAACATTGCAGTATATATGTAAGAGTTGAAAACAATTTTTCAATATGTGATTTAGGTTAGGAACGTCCTTAAGATAATATGAGACTCCCCATAAGTATATAATCTCGTAAACCACAGATTATTTATTATAAGAAATTACCTGTATTAAAACCATATTACCCGTAGATTAAGACTGGACTGAAGTTTAAATCAGATATGTCAATTTCAAATAAGTTATATTAATATTAAGACGTTGAGACACTGTTCCAAACAGCTCACAGTGGAAATGGGTGTTGGTATAGACAATTTCGATAATTAGGGGAAAAATCCTTGTAAAAATATTGAATAAATTAATTCATTAAACAGTGCCGCACTGTTTTAATGAATAAAATAAAAATATTTGAATATGTCCATGAGAATTCCCTTCGCCTTGAGATGTACAGAATATTCTCAGCGCCCCCCTCAAATAATCCCTGGTTTTTTCGCAGAGGCTACCCTGCAGGTGCCTGGAAGCGGGTATGCACCCAAGACGCACCGGCCTCCCCTCCCGAAGACCGGTCTGACGAGTGCTGTCAGTGTTGCCACCGTCTCAGTCCAGGCCCTCTGTATCTCTCATCTTACACTCCCGCTTGCTAATTTATTATTAAAAATCTCTTGAGAGATCTTCATTATAAAACTTCCATAAGTAGGCAGAGAAACAAAGCACTTCCTTGAATTCATTCAATTTTCGGAATGTATTGCAATACAATTTTGATTATTATATAATAAATCATTATAAATAAGTATTTTATATTACCCATTAAACTTTATAAATAATTGACTTATTAAACTAATATTCTATTACAAATATTTTAAATTTATACGTTAATTAAGTAAATACTCATATATAAAGAGTAATAAGTCCTTTAAATTTGAACAAGACTAATATTTGTCATTTTAGGTGCCCTGTAAATAATAATTCCTATGAACTTTATAAAAATTAGTTATGTAAATATATAGATATAGTAAATTATTCAGAAGAATTTTTCATATGAGACTATGAAAATTAGCGTTACTTTTAATATATNATATATATTAATCTTAATATTAGACTTTTTTAATAAGTAAGTGGGAAATGTAACATAAAAATTAAGATAAACTGATAATAAAAAAGTTGATCTTCAAATCTAGTAATTCCTTTTGCAACAACTATATTTTAAATAAAGCAAAGTAAAATATTAAAATAATATTTAGACATTAAGCTAATAAAAAAGTCACACATTAGCTTATTTAACATATTTAAATAAGATTTATCAAATATAATAAAAACTGAAAAATTAAATGTTAAAAAAAGTAAATTTTTTTAATAGAATGTTTATATGCTTTGGGAGAAGGAGATAGTCGGGGTTCGGTCAAATGTTTATTATTAAATAAAAACAAATTGGTGAATCAGATTGGTTTAAGAAAGCATATTGGTTCTCCAATTTGTTTTTATTTAATAATAAACCTTTGACCGAAACCCAACTATCTCCACCTCCTGATCATCAACGGTCAACCAACCTCACATAGTTTATATGTTTTATTGTATAACATGTTTTATGTTAAACTATGTTTAATTTAAGCGATTCAGAATCCTTGATGTCTCAGTGTACCTAATAAAATATTTTTTACTTGTAAAGTGAATACATGACTAAGTCTAGAAGATCTTGATACAACATATATTACATTTTTTTAAAGTAGGTGTTAACTACCCTTTTAACCACTCCGGGGGGTGATGGAGGGAGGGGCTATCTTCAGGTTTCCATCCCATTCTAAACATCCATGGCTCAGGACAAGCTTTTATTTATCGGTACAAGCTTGCCTTGTGCGGGACTTAAACCCCGGGCGAATCCCCGAAGTTACACTGGCGTCCCGACTCTTCTGTTATTAAATAGAATGTTTGAGCCGTTCCTGCTATATTTAATATAATCCAATGAATAAACACATATACTAAAGTGTTAAACTAAGCGTATTTCTTATTCTAATATTGTTAAGTCAAATATTCTATTCGCTACGGAATTTTTAAGTAGAGATCATCGTAACTCAAAACGAGAGGATTTCCGATTGCTCAAAACTTGATTCCAAGATTTTCGAGGATTCATTCGAAAATATTTCTTTGTAAATATTTATTTGGTTGTGGTTTATTATCCCACGCAAATTTTTAACAATTACTGTGAGGGAATAAAATAAAAATAGAATATTATGGTGGGAATAAAAGAAGATATCTAGCTCGCCCCGGTGGTGTAATGGTTTAGCATACCGGCCCGATAGCAGGAGAGGTCCTGCAGGTTCAGGCTGGGACAGATAGATTTTTTTTATTCTATTCCCTCTAATTGATTCGAAAATATTCTATATGTATGAAGGTTCTTTAGAATTTTTTTTTTTTACTTATGCCACAAACGTCCACCATGGGTGCATTGGGATACCACCTGCTGGTGGAGTAAATATAAAACAAAAAATAAGAAAATTAGCTTGATGGGCATGTGAGGGGTGGCGCACACGGTGTTGGCCCCCCAAGCATGAAGACTCGAGTACGGTTATGTGGCATATGTTGTGTCGACATGATGCGTATTAGTGTGTTTAGGTGCCGATAAAGTTTTTTAAGAAAGCGAAAGCAGAATATTTTCATGTATTTTTGTATTGTGTGGTGGTTGAGGTCAGTTTTCAGTGTGTGACTTCAGATGTATTTGGGTGTGGATACAACTAGACGAAGAATTTTCTACAGTTGAATCGGAATATGATTTATATTAGATTTTTGGATGAACCATAAATTTTAATTTTAATGACCAAAGAGGCTTAATCAGAAAGTGTATATGTTCAGTTATTGCTTAATGTTGAGTATGGATTTTGGGGGTATGAGAGAGTATAATGGTATAATGCGTTGTGAGATCTCCTGCTGAGTGTTGCTTGTGTAGTGACATGTAGAATCCGTTGATTGTAATATGGAATGGTGGGCCAGTGTGTTTCCTGTGTGTGAATGGGATGCCTTGTGATTTTGTGTGGTTGAGCTGTATCTTCCAGAATTCATGCCATTCTCATACTTTGTGTAGATGTTTTTGTAGAATAAGTGATGCTAGTATGTTAGATGCATGTGATGCTAGTATGTATGAGTCGTCTGCAAATGATGCTGTAAGTGTGCAAGGATGTGTTGGCATGTCGTGAGTATAAAGTATGTAAAGAAGCGATGCCAATATTGAATCTTGAGGCACTCTGGCGAGAGCAGTCTTTAGACTGGATACCCTGGATAGAACCTACTCTGAAGACGAAGGATCTGTCCTCAAATCCTTTAAGAAGTATGAGCTTGTAAGTATTTTCTTGAGTATATTTGGTCTGTGACTCTGTGCAGTTGATGTATTGTTGAGTGCTAAAGTCGAAAGCCAAACTAAGAAGTGGAAGAAAGCCTGAAAGTCTGAAAGATGAAGGGTTATTTTGAATTTGTTAAGTTTATGGATCATTGTAATTTGTGTGTGTTCCCATTGTATGTGGAAGTTTGCGATCCGTTGTAGTGAATTAAATAGAGCTATTAGAAATACCAATGCCTTACGCGGCATTTCACGGAGTACCTCTTTCGTTATTAGGTCATATCTTGAAGCTTTTCGTGGTGGTAAGTGCTCAATTTCTTCCCGAATGTCTTTAGGTGTGAATTGTTCGGGAGGATGTGGTATGATAAGTAGCCACGTGTTCGCTGTTTTCAAGAGTGCTGTGTGGGGTGAACATGTCTTTCAAATGATCCGCAAAGAGGTCGGACCTTTCCTCGTCAGAGGCGATCCAGGCGATTACCCTGCCGATCTCGGAGAGAAGTGGATAATTGAGGCTGCCGAAGAAGACGTATGGTCGCTTTCCAAAGACTGTAAACTCACAAAACTTGTGAGGTTGGAGAGCTATGCGTCGTGTGATATTCCTTTGAAAGAGTATTTTTTTTAATTCATGGTTTTGTAGGCCCGTTTGTCAGTCGGTAGTCTGTGGGTCTGCCAGATCTTCCGGGCTCATCTCTTTGCCGTGATCATCTCCTTTATGTGCTCAGAGAAGTAGAATAAGAAGCACCTCTTTGGCACTTCTCCTGATGCAGCTCACGCTGCTTGTTGTCCTGCTTTTGTGAAGACTTCGACTGTTATCTCTAACTCAGGTCCGATCTTTATAGAGAGTGACGGTGGACAGTCGGATGTAGAGAGGTCTTCCCAGAGCTTGGAAGCCACGGAACTCACTGTGAAGACATGTAACTCACTGTTAATGTGTTAGCATTCATAGTGATTGTGTTGTGGGGTTGTTAAGAATGTTGCGAGTTGGATAAGAAGACCAGGACCCTTGCTCATCGCCTGGGCGTGGCGCTTCCGACAGTCACGTTGTGCAACTTGAAGTGTCCTTGAAGGTCTCTGTAGGTGGATCTCATGGATTGGAGTTAGTTGATGGTTGCGTCTCCACCCTGAGATGGATGGAGGTGGTGGGGGTAGAGTGGGTTGGTTTGTTGGCGAGACTTGTTCATGAGATTCTAGGGAAAGGCTGGGTCTGACTAGGCAACGGAACAGTTCTGCACTTACTTGCCTTCTGCTTCTGAATCTGATGAGTACAACACAGTCGGGATAATTAGTTGGGTGTGCCTCTCCTCTATTGGCACACTTAGCTGGCGTAGTTGGATGTGTTTGATTCATGTGCCTCACCACAGCGGACACATCGAAGCGGGAGCTGCCAATAATATTTTGTATGTGCGAACCCTTAGCATCGGACACACCGTTTAATGATTTTCTTCTTCCGTGGCTCCTCAATTTCCTCTTTGGTAAAATACAGCTATGAGATGTCGAAAAAGCTTTCTTAATAAGAATTCTTATCAATTTGTATAAAGAATAATGGAATTAGTCTTTTGCATCGATCCAATGTATTTGTAATACTCACAGCTGAGTAACCTTCCATTGCCGATTCGCCTTTTATGTAATCTATGGGAGTGCTTGGGTGCAGAAACTGAGGGGAGCTTGTCTTCCGGTAATTGATAAGTATGGAACTCGTAGTTCGAATCTTTAAGTGCCTTTATAAAACCTCAGGTAAACTCTCATAATGACCTTAACCAGGAAATCCAGCAAAGGATTCCTTGTAACTGTTACTTATAAGGAAATTTCTGTTGAAAGAGCGGTGGGAGTTCTCTCTAGCTACAATGATTCGACTTTATAAGACATAGGTAGGTAAGGTGAAGTCTGACATGTGCTGCGGAATATTGGACGTGGGCTCATCTAGTCCATGAACTCTAGCGGAACAATGATAAATAAAAGCAGCTGTAAGCTATATACTAACTCTCATTAGAGTAAGTAGCTTCAGCCTAATAATAAGTAACTTATTATTTCCTTGGTGTATAGAAAGCATTCAATCAAACTGTACACGCTTCCTCTTTGGGAAGGTAATCGTTTGAACCAGCTTTATGTGCGTAACATGTTTCGCCAATTACATGGTCATTGTCTATGCGCTTTCCGTTACTGTTCAAAGTTCTTTCTCCTCCATATGGGCCGTACATCCGCGGACTAATCTCTGTCGTTTCTGGATCATGTATTGAGGACTTAGCATTCAGAGTTTTTACCAGTTTCTATTATCGGATAGAGGGTGCTGTAGAATTATTTTACTTTCACTACGCATTTGGTGCATAGAATTGGATCTGCCTAACATTTGAAAGAATAATTTTGGCAAAAGGCTATGGTTCCCTAACTTGAACTTCCTTAAAAAGCTTATTCTTAAAAATGCATTCCACATTTTCTCAGTTACCTGAATAGTCCTGCGTATTATTCAGCAGTCTGTCTTCAGAAGCCTTCTTTCCGATTTCACAGTAAACCAGCTTTGAAGGATTCCTTTTACCCAACACCCTCCACTTCTCTGCTACAGATAGCTAGTAGAAAGATTCTTTGTTTCAAATCTTTGAAGACTATTCCTTGGAAATTCTTCTTCGGAGTTATCTGAAATAGAAGTGGAAAAAAAAAAAAAGACTCTTGGCGGTAATATCTACCCGGGCACTATTAGAACAGAAGTGAGCACTCGATTCAGAGCTCTGGGGAGATATTTAAGAAACATTGAAGACATAGTACTTTCCTCAGAAGCTTGTGAAAGCAATTAAATCAGCCAAAGAAACCATATCTCTAAATAACCAGGAAGCAGGAGGACTAGAGAAGGAAGTGAAATAAGGAATTCCTAAAATCCCGCATTTGCATTTGTACAAAAGATGAACACCAGGAATGCACTTTCTTCGTATGGCCAATGGACATTTCCTTGGAACTATAGTAAAGTTTTGTCTATTTGCAGACGATATCGTGCAGATAGCTAAGACCAACACAGGACGAAATATGTAAGAGACAGGAGTCATAATTAACATAATTATATTCACAATGTTTCGTTAAAATGTATGTAAGGAGGAGTAAATGACGACATCTGTGTTGCAAGCTCATGGGAGAAAAAGGTTTTGTGACTAACGTTTTCTCTAGTCTGATTGGGAAGAAAATGGGAGTACATTTCACTCAAGAAGTACTCTTCACACCCAGCATGATTATATTCGTAATTTTCTAGCCCAACAAGCATTTTCTTTAAAAAAAATATAGAAAAAACATAAACGATAAAAAAAATAATTTATATTCAATAAACATTTTTAAAACTCAAATAGCTACGAAGATATTGCGATGATAATTTTACGTCCCCCTCAACTTCAAAGATGAATGAAACTACTGAATTTTATTTCTGTACTTTACTTTAAAAGTAAGTGGGTCCACCCAGCACTTGAAATACATTCCTAAATGTCTTTAAACAATTAATGAGAGGGAATAGAATAAAAATATCTATCTGTCCCAGCCAGGAATCGAACCTGGATCTCCTGCTATCCGGGCCAGTACATTTACCAATTATGCTACCAGGACGAGCTTGTTATCTTATTCAATTCCCTCTACATTAGCGAGAGCCTAACCCACGAGAAAGGCGAGAACTTCGTCTTAAACTCGAAGGAGCTCACATTGTCATGCTATTTATCGACTCTCGTCATTATCTTTATTTAATTTTTCTTCATAAATATTTTATTTGGTTTTGGTTTTTTATCCCACGTAAATTTTTAACAATTAATGAGAGGGAATAGAATAAAAATATCTACCTGTCCCAGCCAGGAATCGAAACTGGATCTCCTGCTTGCCGGGCCGGTGCATTTACCAATTATACTACTAGGACGAGCTAGATATCTCATTAAATAATAACCACAATAAATGTCAGCTCCTTCGAGTTTAAGACGAAGTTCTCGTCTTTCTCGTGGGTTAGGCTCTCGCTAGTGTAGAAGGAATTTAATGAGATATCTAGCTCGTTCTGGTAGCATAATTGATAAATGCACCGGCCCGGATAGCAGGAGATCCAGGTTCGATTTCTGGCTGGGACAGATAGATTTTTTTATTCTGTTCCCTCTCATGAATTATTTATAATTTACGTGGGATAAAAAACCACAACCAAATAAAAGATTTCTAAATGTCTTTATTTTCATTTTATAGAGAGTAAATATTATGAAATAACATTTGACATATATTATGATATATTAATTTTTTCCGAAAGCTAATTGTTATGCTTTTTATAAAAGATTGACTGATCTATGTTCGAAATGTGAATGCTTTATTACCACCCCGTGTATATATTCTGATGAGTACAACACAGTCGCGATAATCAGTTGGGTGTGCCTCTCCTCTATTGGCACACTTAGCTGGCGTAGTTGGATGTGTTTGATTCATGTNAGATCTACCTCTATATTTAATAGACTTATTTCTTTAAAATGTTTCTTATCATAACAATTATATTGTATAAATTTTTTGTTTTTTATCCATTTTACTATAATAAATATATTTTAAAAATATGGAAACATCAACGGATTCGCAATTTGGTCTCTCTCTAATTATATATATATATAGTATATTATTGTATACATAATAGTGTGATGTAAACAGTAAATTTAGATTTTTTATTTGGAAATAAATGATAATTTTATTACAAATATTAATATACTAAATATGTTATCTTTATTTATTAGATGTACTGTAACTTTAATGTAGAACAGGTTCAGAGATAATTGAATAAATTATTATATTATTAAAATGCAAGAGTTGATGGTAGAAGAATGTTCTGAATGAAAACTACAAATTTACTTCTTGAGTGAACAGTATTATATATTTAAGTATTTAATATTAATCGAACATTTATGTTAAATACTTAATGACACCTTATAGTGACAGGGACTATTCAATTTACTATTCTATAAAAACTGACTATATTTTTGAAGGGAACGTTTAATTCACAGATTTGACTGTTTTAAAGGGGCAATGGCAAAACAAAAATATTGTGACATTTCATTCTTTAATATATAATAACATTATTTAATTTGAATTTTGTTACATAATGACACGGAATCTGCTACTGAGCTACTGAGTAACACTAACTTACCACTGATTTGGGAGGGGGGGGGGGGGCGCTGGCTTTTATAACGTGTGAAGGGTCGAGAAGGGCCTAAAAGATTCTCAAAAGGATTTCCAAGTATTCCTGCTTCTCTCCTCATATAAAGGAAGCATCCGGCATCCTTCAATCCGCCCCTCCCGATAGATAAGACTTTAATTACTTTCACAATCTTCTGCAATTATACCTTATTTAAATATTATTTTTGAAAAAAAATAGAAGAAATTGGACATTAGAAATGTTATATGTCTATAATACATAACCATATATATCATAACATCCATGGTTTGACTGTGGAGATTATTAGTAGACAATTTGTTGGTGTTCAGTCACTGACGGAATACCATCAACAAATTTTCTACTAAGGTCCACCATGTCTGAAAATGATGGTTAATGGTGGCAACCCAAAACTTGAGCACTTCCTATTCCATCGTTGAAGGAGCCCTCTGGGAAGTGGCATTTCATGTCTCGTTCTGGATAAGCAAGTAAATAAAGAAAAATCTATTTGTATTCTAATGGTAATCAATAGAGCAAAAATATAAATTTTGAGAAATGAGAAAGAAAGTGGCCCATTCGCAATTTAGTATGTACTTTTCGTGAAAGTCGCAGGGACTATCAACAGCTATTACACTATTATTTAACTTTAAATAATTACATTAATTTAATTATCTAACTAAATTTGCAAAACCGTTCCACAATCAAAAATATAGTCACTGTCCACCAACAGTCCCGTTGACAGGCGTTTCTTTTTTTTTTCGTACAGAAACAAACACTCCTGTCCCATCAGAGAAGTATAGCATAAAAGAGAAATAAACTCTAAAATTTCATATATAAAACTTGTATTTTCATTCTGGTTATTATGTGAGCTAAAATTGAGCAATAATAAATGTAGCTCTGGTGTGTTTTCTTCGACAAAATTCAGACAGTGGGGGGAGGGGAGGAATTGACGCTAGCCGAGATTACACTTGATTTGGTAGCCATTGAAAGGAATGAGTGTGTCTATATGTGAAATATATATATATA
>KZ807678.1:258878-278583 GCA_000696205.2 Oncopeltus fasciatus | reverse complement strand
AGAGAGAGAGAGAGAGAGAGAGAGAGAGAGAGAGAGAGAGAGAGAGAGAGAGAGAACGATTGTGTGTGTCTGTGTGTGTGTACGAGAAAGAGTGAGGGGGGGGGGCGACCTTGAGACGAGACGTGGGGGCAAGCCAGGGCAACGTACGAATTGGTGCTGACGACCTCCAGCCACGCGCCTCCCGGGCCAGACACTCCAGCCGGCGGTCTGGGGGTAGAGAGAGAGTACCAGCCATACCCAGAGCTTGGGGACATCTAACGAGTGGAGAAAACCCCACGAACATAAATTTTAAAATTTTTCTGGACATTGAAGACAATTTAAAAACAGATAAAAATAATGTATTATTAAAATTTGCTTAAATTAAGTATAAAGCTTAATTAAAATCACAATTGTATGATCCCCTTTCAGAATTTGCCTCTTATCATTTTTTTAGATCAGTTAAGACCATTTCAGAGAAACAAAAAAAAACCTTATTGCTACTTAGGGTGTAATAATTTTCTTTGTGCTGACATCAACAGCAAACAAATACACACACAATTTTACAAAAATTCAAATAAATAAAATTCCAGTTGAAAACTGATTTCATATGGCAGTGCCAGCTGTACGTATTGAACATAATTAATTTGAGTAAGTGGTTGTATAAATTTATGATAAAATCAATGATTATTATATAAGTACGTTCGTCAATCATATGCAATAGAAAGTCATTTGATAATATTAGTTATACCTAATGAAAAATCATATTCGTATGACGTATGATTAAACATTAAGTATAACAGTAAATTATAAAGAAAAGTAACATAAAATCCTGAAACTATACTTCATCGTTTTATAAACGACTGGTGAATTCCAAATAATTCTACAAAATCCAGCTGTGTAATTTTCCTCTATTTTGGTATAGCATATCTGGCAACGAAACCAAATATTAAGTTGTGCTTAACTTGGTATTGTTTCTATTTATATAGGCATAGAAGTATGTTGATACCACAGAAGAAAAAAAAAGTGGAAATTACTTTGTATTTTTCAGAATTTATTCAAAAATTATTCCAATGCTGGTGAGGCTCTCGTTTTTCGAAACTCATTCATAAAGAATTCTAGGTATAGATCTTATTATAGTCTTTAGTCTTTATTTTTACATTAAAAATAAAATATTACTTTTATCATTCTTAAACTTAAATTATATTACTAGATCTAAAATTTTACACATTTTAGGTACACAAAAATTGTAGTATGTAACTCTAAGTATTTTATTTTGATTGATCTTTTAAATTTGAAGGCAATAGATAAGGTACACTAGGCTATCCCCACCAAAATATTTGTCCGATCAGAAGGGGAGTGGGATGAGCGCTCAATCTTCATAATTTTATTCTAAAATTTCTTTTATATTAAAACTATGCCTCATTAGATCTACCTCTATATTTAATAGACTTATTTCTTTAAAATGTTTCTTATCATAACAATTATATTGTATAAATTTTTTGTTTTTTATCCATTTTACTATAATAAATATATTTTAAAAATATGGAAACATCAACGGATTCGCAATTTGGTCTCTCTCTAATTCCTCTCATCTCATTAGCCTCGAATATATCACCTACATTAACAAATACATGTAACATTTTTCAGATAGAAATAATTCTGCGAGACTAAGAAGTAGGAGTAGCCGAACATGAGCTAACATCCTTTGGTATGTTTACGTAACAAATTTACAACAAAATTATGTTAATATTTTAGTTGTGTTAGCAGTTACCATGAAAGGATAAAAGTAACTAAGAAAAATTAAGAAAAATTTGGTGTTGGTGATATGCAAAATATAATTTTTTTAAAAATAATAATTATTAGGAGGAGTCCATCTCAGTACATTTGAGGTTCAGCCAGAGAGAAGTTTAAAAATAAATTATTTAATGGCAAACACTGGCCTAGCACTACCTGTCATTATCATCAACCCTGAAAATGTCTTATTTTGTTAGGAATGGAGAAAATAAAAATTCTATCTTAAGAATTTTCCATATCAGGCTTTTTTTCTTTTTCTTTTTTTTTTTTTAAACTATGTTCTGAACGAACCTAAAATATTGAGGGACTCATACACCACATAGTAAATTATCTCCTTCCCGCGAGTATTTATTTTTATCGATAAAATAATGAAAAAAAAAAGTGGCTAAAACATAATTGTAATCCAGCGACGCCGGAGTCTCGTTTGGGTACTACAAAATTGGGACCGCGGGTTCAAGTCTCATCCTAAGAAAGCCAATATAGCGTGCCCAGAGTAAGGAGTTTTAATACTCATGTGGCTACTTTTAGATAACCTCTCACTCCATGATCCTATTTAGTCGAAAGAAAAGCCAAACTAAAAAAAAAAAATTAAATAATTTTTGACTATTTTATAGTTAGTTCCTTTTTTCACATAATCTCTGGTCTATATATAGCATACCAACCAGCTTTAAACGCCATGTCTCAAGTAATAAAACAATTTAAATTTATTATTTATAATATATCCTTGCGCTTCTGTAAAATTCGTGACAGTTCAAGAAGAAGCAAACACGTTATATAATAGATAGTAAATGAAACTTAATGAAGCTTTCATTCCTAAAAAAGTTAACTAAGTAGATGTATGGAGGATTGAATGAATTGAATGACTTTGTGTTATAACAAGATGAATCAAAACTCATAAGAGTTTTCAACAGTTTTCGACCGAAGAGTCTATAAATTCTTGATATGAAGCAATAAATTTATTATTATTTTGAGTGACTATCTATAATCCTTGTTCTATTTGCATATTTATATAAAGCTGAAATATTTTTAGCACTAATTTTTGTAAATATTTCACCCAAGAAGAGGACAGAAGACCAAATTGTCTTAATTTCAAACCCATGCCTAGGCTATGGCTTCGGGTCCTGCCCATGGCCAGGCTTTTATAGAAAAATAATTTAGATGCATTTACATATAATAAAATTAAGTAAGAAATTTCAGTGGTCAGTGGCTGTATCAGAGCTACATCACTTTAAAACAATTTTGCGAGGCAGTGTGCTTTGAATTCTAGAACATGCAATCGCCTGGAAGTCAAAATTCGAAATTCGTTCTGCAAATATATGTTCAAGTACTTGACATACTGAAGGAAATGCAATTAAAAATTCTCTTTAACCGTGACTTGCTCTACATATTTAGTCAGGAGCATAGAATTAGTATTAATTTGTATTTAAGGTTCTTCTCTGGAAGTTCAACCTTTAATTTAATTATATTATTTTTATTTTTTTTAATGAATAATAAAGTATAAAAATAGCTGTATAAATAATGTTTGAGAAAAGTATACGTTCCCGAGCTAAGGGGCGAACGATTTCATCATTAAGAGTTAAAATTACTGGCGGTCTATTTATGGCGTTTTTCGCAGTGAGGGGGGTCATTGGTGCTTTCCCATTCCTCCTCATCAACGACCTCTGAATCCCTGCTATTCGGGGATAGCGTTTGCTCGGGGCAGCTAACGACATGCGCACAGCAGGGAGGAACACTCGAAGTGGATATCGCTGTAGAGAAGGAGGGAAGACCATCTGTGGGGCATCTATCTGTCTGTGCCTTGAAGCTGTCCTCCCTGAAGGAATTTCCCACAGAAGATTTTAAGTTTCAGGCAAATTTTTTAGCAATAAAATATTTTTGTAGAGCATAAAGGAAATAATAAAAAACAGCATTGGTCTGCAAAAAAAAAAATGAAAAAAAAAAAAAGTTTCTAAGAGCTGTTTAGGATATTCAACGAAATTTTAATTGTTTTAGGTGTGCTGAATCTGAAAATGACCTTTATTTTTCCATAAGACATCCCGATTTCTGACAATTAAGGTATTATGCTAATTCTTCAAGTAAAGCAAAATAAACTTGTAAAATCAATATTTTTATTTACTAATTACATAATTTTTTTTTAATAGACTCAAGTTTCAACAAACTAACTGAAATGTCTTCTTCTTCCCTGCGAGGCTCATCTTAGTACATTTTTGCTTGAGAGCAGCTTCTGGGATGTCTCACGTATATATATACATGTATATAATTATTAAGGGGCAACAAGTTTACCTTCTCATAATTAGGAACGGTAAACAATCGAATTTTTTTTTTTTTTTTTTTTCAAAAGCAGCCTAAAGTAAAGAACGTGATATCCTCACAAGAAATCACAAGAAAAAAATTATCCAGACTTCCAATACAGATTGGTGTATTTTCGAGAGCAATCGGCACGCTACTCAGACATTCCGTTACTTCACCTGTACAGTGTAAGTGAAGTAACCAAAGAATTCCTGATTCCAATAAAGCAATGTATTAGAATATATTTATAATATATAATATAAGTCGATGTAAAGCACAATAATTACGGAGTGAATATAATCTTGGGACTTATGAAAGATAGGAAAAATAAATATATCCCGAACTAGGAAAAAAAAAAAAAAGGTAGAGAAAAGTCTCGGTCTTGTTGTTAGGGGATGTGGCAACAAATATAAAACTCAATATTTTTGAGTATATATAATTAATATAAAGAAAAGCTGGATATAATAGATAGAATTGATAGGTAATCGGTGCCATGCACCAGGATAATCCTGGAATGAGCTGATGCATATCCTCGAATGGATTATGGACCACACTTTGGGAAACAGACGCTCCAGAGACGATCAAAACCGCCCAACAGGAGTACCAGGCAGTTTTTGTAAATTCAGACAGACAAGCCAGCAAATGACAGTAGAATGGGCCGACAATCAAAAGGGAATAAGAGAAATAGTCTGAGTTTTTCTTCTAGAATAACTTACCAACAACTATGTGATTAGAACAGGTGATTAGAATATTCACATTTAGATTAACATAAGCAAATTACTTTAATATACTCCATCAAATATTTAAAAAATATTTTAAGTACTATTTATTCTTTTCTTGAGGATCTAAATAAAGGCTATGGTGATTCACCAATAAGGAATGTAAAAATGGAATACGACTTTTAACTGAAATGACAACAAATATGCTGTAATTATCGAATCTTCCATCTGCATTTCTGGAAGAATATATTTCATCAATTAATTATATACTCAGTGAATGACTTCAAGTT
Organism: Oncopeltus fasciatus; assembly: GCA_000696205.2. Lineage (NCBI taxonomy): Eukaryota > Metazoa > Arthropoda > Insecta > Hemiptera > Lygaeidae > Oncopeltus > Oncopeltus fasciatus. The sequence goes on along the minus strand of KZ807678.1, from coordinate 273,512 downwards.
AACAATTGAATAAATCCTTTTTAAAAGACGGTCGAGTGGGAACCTGATTGTGCCACACTTCCAAATATGTGTCTAAAGGTTAAAGGATTAAGAAATATCTCTTTTACACCAAATGTAATGTCAGTTTTATTTATTTTGGTTATTGAAGAGATTTTTACCAAACCCTTCCTATTAAAAGAGGTTATAATAATATAACCATATAATTTTAAAGTAAAATAGTTTCATTCTTAAATAACTAAATGAATATACGAATTTAGTAATTGATGAATATATAATACAAAAAAAAGATTTTACAAAGACTATATTATACATGTTGTATTTACTTTTGTCATAATTCCAATAATAAGGAAAACTAAGGTCTATCAATTTGATAATTCTTTACCCCTACTTTATTTTCGCCTAACTTGAACTAATTACCAACTATTTGTATAAAGAAACTCTATAACCAATTTCGGCTACTCAATTTAAAAAAGAAAAAGTGCCGACTCAAACCTCCTTGTTACGTTATTAAATATTTCCTTTCAAAGGTGTTTTTATTTATCAAAATATTAAAGAACTTGAAGTTAACAAATTACATTTTACATCCATTATATATTTCAAAAAATTTTCCTAACACTTGAAACAACAAACACATTTTATCATCATTATAAATATATTTTATCATCAATAACATAGTTATATTTGACATAATTATCAATGTAAAGATAAAACCAAATAAAAGGTCGTGTACATGGGATCCAGGTGATACGACGTCCCCTCTTGCCTTCACGATAGCCCTGAAGAGGGCTTACAATGTTAGCCGAAACGTCGGTAGATAATTAAAAAATACACACCTTGACTGAACCCCAACAAAAAAAAAATGTACGAATAAAAGGTCTGTTCAAAGTTTATTTATATTTGAAAGAACTATATTTTAGTTTAATTTTTACACTGATAATAGTGTATAAATGTATGTTTTCGTAGCTCTAGCATTGAATTCTCCAACAGTCGTGACATAAAGACATATTTAAGTATTTCATTGACAGAAATCAGCTTAAGATTCCTGACCGATTGAAGAATTGTTTTCAATGTGTAAGCAGATAAATAAAGTCGAAAGAAAACTCTCGAAGCAAATTCACGAGGAAGACTGGGTTACAGCCATTGCATGACGGCTGTGGTTCCAGAGAGAAGGTACGTGGATACGTAGGGTGGATACGATTCAGGCCGACGAAATCTCCTGCTCGATTGAGACTAATGAGACACCAATGTTAGCTCAAAGAGTTCGAGGACGTTATTCATATTTCGGCTTTGGATAAGTTCTCCATCGTAATCCTTCTGTTAAAGTTAAGAAGAAGTTATTAAGGAATAACATCCAATTATGTGAAACAGAAAGAAGAAAAAATGATGAAGACTCCTTTCCTTTCTTCCATCCATTTTTCTCATTTAAAAATTATTTCCAAATTATCTCGACGAAAAAAACAAATACCTTTGCTTCTACACTTAAAATTATTTCCAATGAAGTAAAAGTAAATCATAATTTTTAAATGTTTCTGTTTAATTACAAAAATATTTATTATTGCTAAAATATTACTCCATTACATCTGTTAAATATAATGAGGTTTCATGTTCCCCCACTCCTGTTGATTTGGTTGCTTAATAAAAAATTCAACTTTTTTCATTTCGGATTTACATGCTTTATGCTTAATTTCATTATGAATAATTGTAAACCGTGGCCTGTGGAGTTTCAAAACTTTATATATATATATATATATATATATATGTGTGTGAGTGAGTGTGTGTGTAGAATGGAACCTATTTATAACTTTTCTAATGTTGGAATGTTGGATCGGTTGAAAGTCATGGTGTCCAAGCGATGAGCCCTTGTTCTCCTTAGGGGAAATCTTCTAAAATACTAATTTGAAATTTTCCCAGCATTAGGGGATAAGTGACCAATTCAAATGGCAAATTAAGCAGTTTATTTACAAATGGAGAGTACTGAAGAATTATATGTACCCCTGGAGCTGACTCCCCGACGACGGTGGAATTCTGCAGACCGAGGGTAGGGGATACAGGTGGTGGGAGAGCCCCCTTGAGACCCAACCCTAAAGCCCCCCCCCCCTCCACCGTTCGACAGGCACTTTCTGATTGGCGAAGGACGTTCGGTCGCTGTCGGCCAAGTGTCCTTGACGTCCCGCGAACTGGTTCTCGAATTTTGGCAGAGGTTGGTACGTCTGCTCTTAGCCCGCCCTGTTCTTCAGGAAGTGCACTAACACACCCCTTATTGGACTAAACTAGAAAACCACATAAAAAAGTCTGAGTGTTCCCGCTTAAGTCTACCACAATTGTGTACCTATATAAACGTATTAATTTATTTTTAAAGTAAATATTGGTAAAACTCATAAAAATTCATTGAAAAACGATTTACTGTTTACCTAAATTACAAGTATATGTTAAAGTTGGTTAAAAAAAAATGTCGTTCGTTTAGGAGTAGAGGCTACATAGAAAATATCCCATCCTTCTTTGGAGGTGTACATATATGTAAATGTATATATATATATATATATATATATATATATATATATATATATATATATATATATAAAGTATATATAGAAAATGAAACACTCGCGGCTGCGATATGTAGTAATCAAGAACAGGAGGGATAGAGAGAGAGAGAGTGAGAGAGAATAATGAATAACAGGAGGGATAGACAGTGCAGTGCACACACACACAAAAAAATCAATCACAAATAATAATATTTTGGGGATCTCTCGCCCATCGTCGGTGAGGAGTGAAGAGAGACTGTGTGCTCTGACGAAAGGCGAGAGATCCCCAAAATATTATTATTTGTGATTGATTTTTTTGTGTGTGCACTGCACTCTCTATCCCTCCTGTTCTCGATTTCTCTCTCTCTCTCTCTCTCTCTCTCTCTCTCTCTCGCTCTATATGTATNNNTATATATATATATAAACTATATTAAATACATCGAATTTTTTTGCTAAATCTATACGGAGTTCGTGAAGTATTGAATCAGAATGTAAATTTTTTTAGAGTAATTTAATAATTCAAATATAATAATATATAACCATAATAACATAATAGATAACTAATTAGTATAATAATATTTCATAAGTCTCTAACACACATACTCGAGGGCTTTTGTCCAGATCTTAGTTAACCTGGTTACATTTATGGTAATCCGAGATTCGAACCTAGTTCCTTTAGGTGTAACGCACCTTTTGCGTGAAAGACACGCACACTGATATCTACACAAAAATTGTACATACAAATAGAAAGCCGTCATACAGGAGCTGCGTCTATCTAAGCAGGTATCCCATGTCCCAATAATGACGAGTATAAATAATAGTGAATTGGAGGATTTCATTATAATTTAAATTTTAAGAATGAGAGAAGAATGAGCGTAAAATGAATAAACGTTAAAGTTTGCTATAGAGAGGGTAGAGTGGGGGACCAACAAACCCATCTCAATTACGTTCATAAATGTCTTCTTAAGTAAGCGTCTTTCGTACAAGAGTTATGGAACATAAACTATGAAAAATTGCTTTTACACGAATTGTGCTTAGTAAATTTTATATGGAATATTTTTTAGTGCAATGAGATTTTAGCGACACTTCTCTGTCGCCACTTCCAGCTTCCTTGACTATAGGAAATTATAATTAAAACAATTCTGAAATTATAAAAGATATCCACTTAAATTTTTATTTTCTTCTATTAATGATTAAATAATATTAATCACAATATAACCCTATTTCGCCTCAATTTAACACCTGGATACTTCAATGAGTAGATAAATACTTTCTCAAGTGCATGTATGCAGTAGAAATTTAAATATCAACCACATAAGTTATTCATAGGCCTAGTTAGTTATGTAAGAAATAAACACACTTGAATACGAAATAGAATGAGAACGGATTTGGCTATGATTAAGTAAGCCTTCCCGGAGTACTGACTTCTTATCTTTCTTATCAGTAAGATATGAGATAACAATAAATTCACGAAAGAGATAAATTTACATTGAAGGTATTCTTGGGAACTTATCTTAAAGTGATTTTACAAGATTACAATTTTCGAATACTACAGTTTTAATATTCTCGAAAAATAGAGACCAATATCACACGTTTAATATTATTGAATCATTAATTTATTATTAGTTGTTTTTTTAATCCAAACTTACGTTTATATTCACTAGCTTTAACAAAATTATAAATTTATTACTAATTAATCAATTTCCAACCTATTTTCAGTATTATTGATTAATACTGAAAATTAGGTACTTTTATAAGATGATTTTAGTTGGGGTTCGGTCAAGGTAGATCCAAAAAACACAAATTTGAAAAATGTATTTTTTAATAAAGGATTATCTGCCAACGTTTCGGCTAACATTGTAAGCCATCTTCAGGGCTGTAGAAATACAATGTCATGAGAATACAATAATAATTGAAATTAGTATAATAGAGAATTGCAATAATATTCTGTGATATCAAGAGTATGAATGTAGAAAGCTATGTAAGAAAATTTAAAAGTTTATGAAAAACAATTTGAAAAAGAACCAATTTGAAAAAAAAACAACATGCAAACAAACAGCTTATTGACAAGAAAAATTTGAAATATCATTAAAGCAGTAATTTGCCACACCTACCTATCATGAGAAGATGAGAGAGGACGTCCTGTCCCTAAGTTCACATTTCCATGACTAAAAATATAATTAGGTACTTTTCCGGCTCAAAAATACACTAAAAGCAGATATAATAAATTACGAAAGAAAATAATGTATAAAAGATTATCCAAATTCCGAATCAATTTGTTACTAGACAAATATTATATATATTAGACAGATATATACATATATATAGCAATCAAGAACAGGTCGGATAGAGTGCAGAACAAACAAAAATAAAAAATGACAAGGAGCAATATTTTCGGGGATCTCTCGCCCTTCGTCAGTGAGAAGTAAAGAAATACTACTATATATATATACCAGTTACTATTAATCATGGTGTCTAGATGATAGGATCGGTGGGAATATTTTTAAAAAACTTGCCAAGAGTAGGCAACCTCAAAAGCTACACATTTATTCGAAGCATTCAATTAAAGGGCAAAAATGAGTTTTCAGAGCCCTTACTGCAGGGAGTTAAGGGTAACCATTTTGTCCTGCGAGGGGGGCGTCGGTTGGAATCCTGACCTGCGTCAAGGGAGGGGGCAATGATGCAGGCCTATGGGGTGCGCGCCGACTGTCTGCGCAGCTAGGCCTAGTCGATAGGCCTTACGGCCTGTCCTACCTACCTCCCTTGCCCTCTTTCAGGACCTCTCTCTTCCTGTAAGTTCTTCTTGGGTTTTCTCTAAATAAAAGTATTTATATTTATTACCCCATCAAAAATTATAGTGCATGAAATATGTACAGAATATTTTTTTTTTTTAAATAAAGAGTTATATATATTTATATTTATTGCAAACTGCTGAATAAGTTAATCTTTGTTTATAATCATATGAGGAAGGAGAAAGGGTTTTAAAGGAAATAAAAAAGTCTATAGCGGTCAGAACTATGAACCGCCCAGAAATCTTGACAGATCCCTAACAAAAAACATCTACTAAAAAATTATAGCATTAATAACCTCGATTAAAATTTATGTAACAATTTGGAAGATTATATTTGTTCCTGATGTTACTTTTGAGTTGATCTGAGATCCTAACCTAGGACCTCGACGTTGGATGCACCTATAGCATACTGCTATACTTCTGAGGTAAGCCCTACACTACAGACGAACAAGTTGTTCAGAATGAAAGTCCATCCCACGGAGAAGCAGATTTTCCAACTTCAATAAAAATTGATATAAATAAAATATAAATATATTCATAGACTAAAATATTAAGGGGAAGAGTTTTTCCCAAAGCTGTGTTAAATAAACAATATGAATAGTTTATATTCTTAACTGAGAGTGTTAAATTTATTTAGTGATTTTCCTTAAGTATAGTTAGTGTCCCTTGAATAGGAACCTAGTAAAGATATGAGACTCCCGAGAGAAGGAGAGATCTGGCAGCAGCTCTATATAAAACGAGGGAAGAGGGTAGTGGGGGGGGGGGGGGGGGGGAGAGGTGAACGGCTCGATAATGACGTGAGAATGGTTCGTCTGGAAGAGCTAGAGAAGGGAAGGAACTGTGAGCCACTCCCAGGGCCGGTGTCCGAGGTCGGGGTTCGGCAGAGATGGTGCACAAGCTCCACGTGAGAGGGAAGGGGAATAGCGCCTCACCAAGCAGTGATAAGGATGGCAGTGGCTACACTTGCACATCCATGTTTGGTATTTCGAGATTTGAATATCATATAACCTCCAAAGAGCACGCAAATATCCAACAAGTTGGATAAGAGTTAAATATTAATCCATTTAATAATAATGGATAAAAGGAAGAAGAGTAAATGACGAAATTGAACGAGAAATACTTCTTCTTCTTCTGTGTCCTCATCGATGAACTTTCGCCAATCAGCCTTGTCTTCTGGGCAGTTCTGTAGAAGGTCCTGGGTACTGGCATCATTGGCCAATACGTCCTCCCAGCCTACCACCAGCCCTTGTCGGATTCAGCTTCTTCACCAATAGTTTCCTCGTCATCTCCTCTTCAGGCAATCTAACCACATATCCAGCCCATCTCAGTCCTCCCAGCTTTTAGCTACGGATGGCATCTGCTGCTCTGGACAGCTCATGCAACCCATTTGTATGCCGTCTCGTCCATCTCTCGCCCCTCCTTACCGCTCCAAAGATTCGGCGCAGGATCGTCCTTATCCTTCGAAGAGAGCTATTTCTTTCTCCCCCGTACTTGAGAGGGTCCACGTCTCCGAGAGTGTCTTATAAAGTGAGAGTGTCGTTTGCCTTATAATGGGCAGTGCTTCTGAGATGTCTCCTGCGCCGAAAGCGGCATCTGTTGGCCCTCGCTGTAAACTGGTTCACTTCGAGAGATATTCTGTGCTCACTGTGGACCCTTGATATGTGAACTGGTCTATACAGCTACTGTCTATTGTCGGGCGTCATTGCCAGCAATTCGGCTCGCCTTCGTGTACCTGGATTTTCCTTCATTTGGCCCGGCTGACACCATTAGATTCGGGAACGCTTTCTTTAAATAATTAAAAGATGTGGCGACTATGTCTTTATCATCGGCTTAACGGAGTATCTGGTATCTGGAACAATCGGTAATATATCGTCACATAAGTCTGGACTCCCGAGCTTCAGATAACCTCCACCAGGGCTAAATTGATCAGGCCGATTAGTCGAAGGAGCTTGGATAGAATTCTGTGGTCCTGTAGTGCTTCATACAGCTTCAGCCTTTTAATTCTATCACAAGGACTATGAAAATCAATAAAAATGACGATATGTCACCTTATAATCAATCTACTTTCCCAATATTCTGCGGAGTCCGGAGATTTGGTCATCTTTTCCTCTTTCTTTCCTGAAGCCTGGTTGGAAACTGCCACCAGCAATCCTATCTGCAAATGGCCGCAGTTAAGTAATTAAAACATATTTCGTAAAAGTTTTATACAGGATAAACGTTAGAAAATATATTATGTTATATAAACATCTTCGTAACGTATATAAACAACGAAGACATACGATTATAAATATTGTCCTCCTCCTCTATTCCCTCAAATTCCTTCATTGAAAAATTAATTCATGGATTTAAGTTTATTTTTATGGCAGAAATCGCTCAGGGGGAAGAGGGGTTTGGGGGCAGGATCTGCGATATTATTAAGGTTACTAAGGAGCTGTTACAACAAAATTTGTGAAAAATGTAATTTTTTTCAACACTTATACTACATAGTATTTTTCAAAAAACCAAACGTGTATTTCTTCATATTAATGAGATATATAACAACTTAATATCGGCATTAAACGGCGGGACCTCTAATTTTGTATTGTACATGGAAACCAAATTCAATATTTAGGCTTTTCATTCCACTACTACAAAATGTCTTATTCTTGAAATCTAAATATGGGGAGAGGTGGATTTAAAGGGAGACAAAAAGTTATAATCGTATTACATACGATATTATTTGAGTTAGAAAAAGCTTATATAACTTAGTAGGTATAAAAAGAAATTTTCAAACATTTAAAAATAATAATATTTTTACGAAAAACGCATATCATATAAAAGGAAAAAAATTTGAGTGTAGCTACGATGAATGAGTGATACCACACTCTAACATCCCAAACAGTCTAGAGCAAATTTTAGTTTTACTTCCATTGTTCTCTAAGGTTATTTCTCTTATGACATCATACGATGGATTTATATCCAACTTATGACGCCATAAAATGGATTTATGTAGCTTGATTTCCATACGGGTAAATCTGCTAAAACACTTGGAAGATTTCTGAAAATAACAAAAAAAAAAAAAAAAAAAAAAAAAATGTTTCTGTAAAACTTCCAGAATAAGAGAGGGAAGCAGTCTTCTTGAATGTCTAAATATATCAAGTATACTGGGCAGTATTTATAGAAATGAATCCATCTTGACCGTGTTTGACCGAAGTTTTTAGTGTTTAGTGATTGAGAAACATATATGAGGGAGGTGATTAGTGGGGAGAAGTTCTTCACGCGTAATCTGAGCAGACCATTCATGTTTCATTAGTGTTGGATATGAATAAGAGTGAATGTGGAAAATGAATTCACGAGTCTGAGAGAACAATGGGTGTGACCATTAAAGTTTGCTCTGGGGCGCCAGGATAGCTCGGGTCTCATAATCCTGACGTTGTGTGTTCGAATCCCGCCCAAGGACTTTTATTTATTTATAATTAAAAGCTTGTCCTGCGCAATGGGTGTTTAGAATGGGATGGCAACCTGTGATAGCCCTTCCCTCTATGACCCTAAGTGGTTGAAAGGGAGGCTAACTAAGTTTGTTCTATGAAGAAAGATTAGGGAAATCGCTCACCTAGAGCAGTTGCATTCGTATACTTCTTATATTATTTTATTTTTATAAAAGCGCTTTTCGTAAAGGTGTAGTGAATCATAATCATAATAAAATTGCATTAACATCTATTATATTTCATTGTCTCAAATAGCAGTGAAGATATATATTTTTGGTATTCCTAGTAACATCCTCTTTAGCAGATTTCAGCCATTAACGAACACATTCAATTTTTTGCAAAAAAAGAAAAGAAAAAAAACTATAACATAAATACAGAATTTAATCTCATCATTAAAAAAATTACTCACGCCAGAGCACGTACACACACACACACCAGGTCTGTGAGTGTGTTTGAGTGTAAAGTTTCGATCTGTTTAAATGGAAAGAAGCTCGGTTGGTGGCTAATAATTTTCCTAATGATATTTTTGATTATAGATAACCCTCTCCCCCCTCAGTACCTAACCATTTTGGTTTATGGGCTGAGCGTACGAAAAAAAACATTTTACTGATACATACGTTGTGTATAATTACAAATTATGGCCGAGGTAGCTTTAGAAAGTTTTCTTTCTCTTCTAATAATGTGTCAAGTTACCTGTTACCCCCACTCCTAACCCTTTCACTTCAAACATCCTTATTTTTTCAAGATCTAAAATTTTACTGATGTACTGCTCTAAATTAAGTACACCCGGCGAAAAAACCATTACATAAATATAAAGATGTACATTGTTAAGTATCAATAATGTAAATTCGTTTCATACTTTTCTATTTCACCCTGATCCATATGCCATATTCCTGTAGTCGGACTCAAATCCTTACAACCCTCCCCGACGACTAAAATGAAGATGGCCTCGCGTCCTCTTGGGCCTTGACGGCTAAATTTACTAGAAGTGGGGTCAATGGGCCCCTTCTCCCTGCAAAGTTACACATTATTTACTAATATTTTGTTTTTTCTTGTTATACNACGACTAAAATGAAGATGGTTTCACAACCTCTTGGGGCTTGACGCCTAAATTTACTGGGAGTGGGGTCAACAGACCTTTTTTATCTTTTATATATGCATATTATTAAGCCATCAAATTACAAGATGTTTTGTAAGCAGAAAGTAATAATGAAAGATTTAAAAAAATTAAAAAAATTTAAAAAAATATTGTAAAAGTAAATATGTTATATTACTTTCCGAGAAGCTGCTAAATATTTCTAAAGGCAAATGTGATGGTACTCAAAGTACCGCCATTGTTGGTGGTACTGTAGGAGACGGGAAAAGAGGACACTGCACAAGAGATGACATTTACTCCTTTATGAGTACAGTATTCCAGGTGTTACCCCGCATAGTAGCTTGGCTATTGACTTGTCCTTGGCACTATCTAATAAGTGGGGATTCTTTGTCCAAGGGCAAGCTGGGGACCAGTGCAGGCATGCATGGCTGCCCGTGTCTCGACAGCGTTTCCCCTGCCGGCCAGGAGAGCGATCTTGCTTCAGTGGCAGTCGTCTCGCCTCGCTCAACAAAACCTAGCAGATTTGTGTTCCATTCCGTTGAGGAGAATAATTAATATACCGGGGTAGTTTTGGTTTGTACGATCGTTTTAGTTTTAACTTAAATCGTACGATCGATTTGATTGTTCAGAATGTCTGATGCAATTATATTTAGGTAAAACATACGATAAAATTTAATTATTAAGTGAAAAAAACAAAGAAAAAAAAATATTCGGCTGTTATTGAGGGAAGGTTGTTCATAATTCCTGTTTGTTAATGATTCTTGATAAACTGCTGAAGGTACTCAGCCTTTATTCCATTCTTCATTGAATGTGATACAAACTTACAGTAAGAACATTGTGCTGACCATATATCTTCTCTAGTGTACAGTCAGTGGCGAATAAACGCATTCGTAACATGTGTTTCGATTTTCGTATTCATACTGTTTCTAATATGAAGCACATCGCCTACATTGTGCAGTTTTAATATGACAACCCCTCACTGTCTCATATTAAATAGGTAGTATATGCTCAAGTACAGTCAGTGAAGTTTATTTCAAGGAGCATATGCTCCTCGTATGATACATAGTAAAGTTGAACCCCACAGCTTTTGCGGTATTTTCGAGATATATTCTATGTATGTGTTTATTAGATACACATAGTATCTAGTGATACTATGTGTATCTAGTAAATTTAACATAAAGAAATCCGGCTACTTACATTGTTATATGACGCGATTATTGAAACAATTCTCCGATCCTAAATTTAAGGAAAGGCTAAAATCAAGTCCACTCTAACTACACACACATACGTGTTTATCTATGTGTAAAATATTATACACCCTCTAAGTGCTCTATCGTTTGAAATTTAAAAACATAAATAAAAAAAAGTCTGTTAATTGCAGAAATCTGTTATTCTTTTGAGCGGTAGAGAGGGTTTTGAAAGAGACAAAACTGAAAAATCGTTAATATCTTGCTAATTTTTAGTTACGAAGAATGTTATAATACACATTAGGAATAGAATGCTACTTTCTAAATTTTGTGATATATAAAATTTGTAAGAAAAACGTAAATTAAATAAAATATTTAAGAACGTAACATCGAGGATAGGGCATCTAACGAATATAATTCTTAAAATATACAGATTTTAAAATATAAGATATTTAGGCTTATATTTCAACTAATGAATGAAGTCATTATTGGCTTAAATCGAAAGACTAAGAAAAGAGGGGGGGAGGGTTTAGACTAAAACCAAATTCAATAATCGTCCATTTAAATATATATTCGTTACTTTAGCATGGAAACAAAAATGTATTAGAAAACATTAATTACTCTTAGTTGATTACGTCACTATGACGTTATTTATACATAATAGGAGGTGAGATATTTATTTTTCTAATGTTTATCTTATTATTTATTTATGTTTCCTCTACAAAATACATCATTAAAGAATATAATTAAGAAAATAGCAAAGTAGAGCCTTCCCTCCACTCTTCTCATCTCCCAAAAAGTCCTCAGATATTTTACCTTTTATGCTCATGAACTATTTTTGGAAGGTTGTAAGATCAAATTAATTATTAATTATTTTTAATTAAACGTGGGAAATCTTGTTAGTCTATGCAGCTCCTGCGTGATATAATTTTCTTTAAGGTGTAACCGATATCGTTGAATTTATAAATGTTCTATAAATACTACAGGAATTATTATAATAAATATGAATTATTTACAAAATAATTACGTACCTCATTATTTTTTTGTTTTGTTTTTTAGAATAACGGGTTACATGAAAATGATGAATGAATATTCTTCAGCGATTAGTATTAAAATATATATATATATATATAATTATCGTAGGTAACTCGCATACTAGAGGTCTAGCGGGTGGTTAGTGTAGTCCCTATTGNATATATATATTTAAAGTAATATTTGTTATACTATAAGAATTATGGAAAAGAAGCAACATAAGTGTCCTGTAGATATTCTAAACACTATAATTAAACAATAAGTATTTTTAAAAGCGATGTGGAGGTTACTATAAATTTTCTAAATTGAAATATTCGTTTCCATTTGAAGTAGAAATAAAATTAACCAATTTCCATGGAAGTTATGTCTTACAAACGTATAATAATATTCTATCGAAATTACAAGTTGCTGTTAGCTAATTAAGCGGTTCTCTTACTTATAAGAAGTCAGAACCCATTTAACATTGGTTAAATTTCACTAAATTCATATTTATTATAAAAGTGTGGATTGTAAACTTAATAATAATAACAAATAACGTTGATTGTGCTGTAATATATTTCATGCCACCTCACAATAAAACATATCTATTATATTTCAGAATATATTTTATGCTGACCTTCTCTTGTTAACAAAAGATAATATAAAGAATGGCCGTTTGTTACGTATGAAGGCCACTGAGAGATAAGGATTCCATTTGGAATGATTGCGTGTTTCAAATTTAAATTGGCTTTCGACAAATAACGAGTGGGGAGAGTTTCCCCAAGAGGTAGTGCAAAGTTTGGCACCGACCGCAAAGTCGCCGGTCGCGGAGAATGGAGGTCAGTGATAGTGTGCTACTTGGGCCTTGTTGGGCTAGGTCAGGGGAGGAAGGGGCCCCCATAGGGGTGCCCATGTATGAAGAGTGCCTTACATAACAGGGCACGTCCGTTTCTGCAAGGGGGCAGGGAGTCTTCTCTGGGCCCTCTTCTATCCGACATTCCGGGCGGACAATGCGCGTGTGTGTGTGTGTGTGTACTCCCAATATAAAATTCATTTGACAGATTGGATGGAATTTTCGGAATCAAATTTGTGAAGCCTACTTAAGATGAGTCACCAAGCCACATTCACCTTTTGAGAGAAACCTTATTGATACAAATGATGGGTTGTATCCAATTCACAAAATTTTGTTTAAGGGTGGTGCAAAAGTACAAAAGGGGGTTGTAAATTCAAACTGATGTACATTAGTAAGATATCATTGAAAACTTAAAGCAAATCTGAGGCTAACTAAATTTAAACATTTTAATGTTCATATTTTACAACGCAGGATAATATCCAGCTCATTTTATGATAATCTTTTAGATTGAAAATATCTGAAAAACTGTATTTTCAAATATGACCAGGAAAAGTTTATTCCAGGGGTATTTACCGTTTTCTATTTAAACACTAAATAGTTTTATTGAGTAGACGAAATAAATAAAACCTACATATAAAAAATATTTTGAGTATAAAAATTTTTTTTTAAACATTAGTCAAACTATTGGTTATTATTTAAATTTTATACAGAAGAGCCTTCGAATATATTGGCTAACATTCATAAAATGTAATCATATCAAGGAATTTTTTTTTTTTTTTTTTTTTACATATTTCTCCCATTTATCATGCATATGCTCTTTTAATATCATGCACTATATGGGGGAAAATATGATATAATATTTTTTAGTATTATCATCAATAAACTAGTGAAATAAGCCATGCTCGAACTCTTATTCATTTTCCTAAATATCTTTTTGACAATTCATTTTTGGTTAAACACTAAAATACTTTTTTGACTGTAATACTCAAATCTCCAAAATATATCACTTCAAATAAAATTGTAGCATACAAATTAAATTTATTTTTTCTGCTTCAGTAAAATCTGAAATTATGAGATTTCAATCATTTTCTTCTGATTTGCTTATTGCTTAATTAATATTTCAAGTGAAAATTTTGTTCTTATGCCATTTAGTTAAAAGTTTTTTTTTTGTGGAAATTTAACAAATATTTAGGTAATATTGCCCCTCATTGAACACTAAATACTTGTAGGATAAGTAATACAGATCCAGGCCTGAAAGTAAGAGAGACAGTTTGTCCTTTACGGCTAGGATGATAGTAATAACCATATTAATAACCCCTCTAACTTACTATACATGAAGATACTTCAGTATCCATAAAGCATTTTGTATTTAGGAAAAGAGAAGAAAACTAAGAAGCCTATTCAGCAAAATAGCGTTTAAAATTATACTTTAAATTATTTTAAACTAATCTTTCTGCATATTGAAATTCCAAATAATAATTCACAACAATTCTGAAAGCTAAGCATTACGTACCCCACTATTGGAAAGCAGGTGAACTACAAAATTAGATGTACCATACACTACGGAAGCAACAAGCAAGAGACTGAAAAGCATAAATAGTTATGAATTTTTAAAATTGCAATGACTTAGAGATGTACCAATGGAGAGGAATTATCACTTTGAGATTTTTTTTTATAACATAGAAGGACTTTTATATATATATA
>KZ807678.1:236138-258851 GCA_000696205.2 Oncopeltus fasciatus | reverse complement strand
GTTGAGTTTACACCACAATTCTATATATATATATATATAAGGTAAAACAATTAACAGTAGAATGGATAAGGATTGAAAAAAAAGCATGCTATATAACGTGTGTTAAATGAATGAAGAAGAAGAAATGTGAAACTTGAAGTATGCATATAGAAAGAGGGATTTTAGCTGAATTGAGATGGCGGATAAGAGGTAGAGAAAGCTAGCGGAGCTGTCGACGTGGAAGCCTAGCTATTCGCGAGATCGTGTCAAGGCCCTGGCTAATATTGCCCTGATCAATGAGGGCTTATCAAGGAACACACAGCTCTACAATATACTGTAATTCCCTTCTGCTGAATACACCAGATATATTTTCCTCCCTTAAATATATATAGAACCGAAGAGGGATTCGGTGATTTTTCGAAGAAATCCTTCGCTGATTTAAGTCCATACCATCAATTTTGAAGGATTGGCAGATTGCTCATATAATATTAATTGTTTTCTGCAAATAAAAGTTGTGGTAAAAAATAAGAATGACTTGAATTTCTACATGAAATCCTAAAAGAAAGTCATATTACATCCCTAAAGAAGTAATTGACAAGTTATTTCATGGAAGGCATCAAATTCCTCGTGGATTAATTAACTAGCCTAACTCTTTGCAGCTGACTATGATTGATGATCAGATATGTGCAGCTTCTTCAAAAGGATCTTTACTAAAGTCATTGAAGTTGACTCTTATTGAGAAATTGTCCTTAGCTACCGAATTATATGTAAGGTATTAAACTATTTGTAGTATACATACAAAATGTCGGTAATACTTTGGCTACGAGTCGCTTAAAACACGTGTAAAAGAGAAAGAGAGAGAGGGCCGTATGTGTCTAGATTGCATTATTGTCTAGAACCATGTGGAAGTCCATCATCGAGAATGGAGTAGGAATTAGCGGATTCCTCCAGCAACGGTTTGAATTGAGAGTAACGATGAGAGACAGGGTGTGGGCAGGGGTGAGGCGGACGACCCCAATTCGGCGGCTATTCTTAGACGAGGCCAGGCTCCCGAGGCGAAGACCATTGCACCATGGAAGTATCACAGGTAAGTGTACAGACAGATATCTTACCTCGACTGCTAAGATGGCTGCCCGAGCTCCGAAGCGGCTGGTTGAGAGTCCTTCGGAGTGTTGAGGTAGGTACGGGGAGGTTGTGCTAGGTCAGTGACCAGACTCCCTCTCCCCACCACTCCTCCCCCACCAGGTCCGCCGCCCCACCACTGGGAGAGAGACCGTCTATCTCTCGGCAACCAAACGCTCTCGGCAGATCTCTTACATACTGGGGTAAGCAGATGAAAAAGGGCAGATATAGCCTGTGGAGTAACCTTCCCCGCACCCTTCGACAGAAGGTTACACGGTCAGAATCTACCGACCTTCCAAGGATTGACAACCTGTAGAGGGCAGTGAGCTAAGTCACTCGCATTAAATATACATACTGGCCATACATAGTTATCTGCACGAGTGGATCTTCCCCACTGATAAATATATAATCAACTTTTTGGATCATTAATGAGGAAATCTAAAAATACACATTTATAAAGCAAGAAAGAATTATCGACTGCCTGATAATGAAATTGGAGTAATATTTTTTTTTTTTAAAGTTATTCTTGCACCTCTTAAAGAATAGCAAGTGTGGCATCATATCCACAAGTAAACTTCTGAGGTTGGCCAATAAGACCTTTCACCTCAAAAACAAAAAGAAAAACAAGAAAAAAGTGCACAAATTACATAAATAGAATCTTTAAATTTTAGTGGAAATGTGAGAGTTAATATTTGTTTAAATATTTTCAAATAAACAGAATGCTTGCTTCCTTTATTGCCTTAAGAATCAATCAAGTACACTACCCTCTGAAAAGTTTTACTTTAATAAAACGCCCTTTTAAAATGCGTTTTGGAGTGAGATTTGCTTAACCAGTTGCTTATTAATGGAATAAACTAAGCAATTAGTGCTCATTCTTTCTCCAGTTCTTATTATATATATATATATATATATATATATATATATATTGTTCTTTATTATGTGTGTGTGTGTGTGCTTATTCAATATATCGTATATCATGAAGATCTGTTTTAACGTATGATTCTCTTAACTTAACCAAAATCAGTTAGGATAGAAATGATCTCTCTTATGATGGGAGGATTATGAGGAATTATATCTTGATAGTGGAAGAATTAAAAACTTTTTTGGTTACAAATTAGTTTTTAATTCTTAAACTACCAAGACCGAATACCTGATATCCTCTCTTCACAAATACTTGACAGTCAAGGTACGTAGGTAGACAGAGAAGGTCATATATTTCATTTAATCCCCAATAAATATGTTTACATTTATCTCTCTCTCTCTCTCTCTCTCTCTTCTTTTTCTAACATTAGTATTTATATACAAGAAATGCAAGGAAGCCAGAAAAAAAAAAACTGACTACCTCAGCCGGGATTCGAACCCGGGACTCCTGCTTTCCGGGCAAGTACGCTGATTACTACACCATCAAGGAAAGCCAGATAATTACTTCAGCTCCCCGCACTTTACTCTGAGTCTAAGCCCCAAAACAGGCGAATATATTGTCTTATACTTGAAGGAGCTATTGTTGTCGGCTATTCGTTAGACTAGTTTTTCCTATATGACTAATTTAAATAATGATTTTAGATGAGGTATTTAATCCTACGTTAAATTGTATACAAGAAATGCAAGAGATCCAAAATATATAACGTGGGATTAAATACCACAACTAAAATTATTATTTAAAAAATAAGTATTTATATAATAGAACGTCTGTGTGAGTGTTTGTATGTTAGCACGTGAATGTATTTATATTCTATATTCTAAGAGTTTGGTTACGAAGCTACCAATATGTTGTGTGTGTGAGGGCATTTCTCTGTAATCAATAAGTTTAAAAAAATTAAATTGTTATAAAACTCAGAATCCAAGGTTTAAATAACTAAAATTCATTTGCTCGTGGATGGACCAATATAAATTTATTATTTTAAAAACTTATATTAGTCCATCCACGAGCATGAATTGATTAGCATTTAATTTATTAGCATGAATTAAACCTCATTCAAGTATTTAAACGATTTCAGAGTTTTAAATAGGGAATGTAGAATATTTCATTGCAAAATATCCATCGAATACAAACAATAATAAAATTAAACAAATTCCCTATATAATAAGGAGTATTAAACACCATATAATTTATGTAACCTGGTTTTAATGTTATTGTTTATAATATTACATTATTATAATAATCCTCATCAAATTTTAAGATTCATGACAACTGTAAATTCTTATATAAAGATATTGTTGAGTTTACACCACAATTCTATTTCTCTCTCTCTCTCTCTCTCTCTCTCTCTCTCTCTCTCTCTCTCTCTCTCTCTCTCTCTCNNTATATATATATATATATATATATATATAAGTACGTTTAGTAAAATTATAAAGCGATAGTTCTGGTATGGTAGTGCTAGTTGTAATATAAACTAATAAATTCATACATAATAAATAAAAAATCACCAAAAAATCACTTCAAACAAGTAGCCAAGAGGGAAAAATCGATGATTAAGAAAATAAATGTTTTTCGAACCATAATGTGTTTCAAGTTTAATGGAGATGTGACTTTGAGGATGAGAAAGGAAAAAGAAGGGAGAAGAAGGTCCGTAAGAACGATACGACGATCAAGAAAGGTTACAAGAAGATATGAGCAGTGGACAGGAAAAGATCCAAAAGAAGTCCAAGAATGGCATAGCTTGATAAAAGAATAAGAAAATAAAGAAAAAACATATAAAATGATAATAGCATTTAAATACTAAATAAAGAATAAGAGTCGTTAACTAGTAAGTCTACTATCTAAAATATAGGTATAGGCGAACCTCACGTTCAACTAAAAAATCCTCTAAATGTCTAATTTATTGTAAAAAAGAGAGAAGTTTAAATCACTAAAAAATTGCTCATATACTAGGAAAGGGTAGCCACATTAAATTATGGAGAAATTTTATCAATCAAGCAGTTAAATGTACATTAATTGCAAGGGCCAAAAGTCATCATAGACTATAAGTAATTCAAATATTATATATCTATATTGAATAATAATGATTTTGATTAATTCGCTTCATTTACGCAGATATTTCGAAAGGTTCTTTTGGCGTATCTTACTAAATGGAGCTTATTTATGTACATGGCTATAAATACAAAATCTTAGTTTTCCGAAAAATAGGGAGTAAATAAATCATTTTCCTTCATTTCAGGAGAAACATAGTTACAAGATTACAGATAAATCCTCATACTTCACTGTACAAAAATATCTTTCCTATCAACAAACAAATCTGTGCTGGGTTTTATTGTTCAAATCCAAATATTACGTCCCTTGCACTGAAAAAGCATTTCTACTCGCACTTGAATTTGAGTGTAATCCTCCCCCCTTCGAGGGGTTGTATTTTACTTAATATCCAACTTGGCTTTTGTTTTGATTGGTGAAAATATGGACAATTTTTTTTTTACAAAATTTCTGTCACGAGGACGACCCCAATAACTAATTCGGAATTTGCTAAAATATCAACGTTGGTTATGTTTCTGTGTCTAGAAGAAGTCGAGAACAAGATATTCTCCTTTGAAAAAAATTCTGGGCTGGTGGTGGACTCTCCGAAGCCACAAATCCACATAGAAGATAATTCTCTTGTAAAAGCGGTTCGGGACGAAAACGTCTTCAAATGGAAATAATGAGTGAGGAACATGGAAGTAGGTTCAACTCATATGCCACTAATGTATTAGAGGGTGAAGCTATTGGAAAACCGAACACGAATTAAGACAAAGGAGTAAAAAGAGGAGCAGATTTCCAACTAGAAACAACGAAAAATGGTATAATCATTAAAATTATGTGTGAGGGCATTCCCTTCCATGGACCTGCAAGTTTAATAAACTCTTGGGAGATAGAAATTCATCTGGTACCATGTAATTTATATTCATTAAAAAAAGCGACTTCTATAGGTACGATTTTGGGCCATGGAGAATCTCAACATTTCTTTTTGTATTTAAAAAAGACTAGGCTAATTTAATTAATAAGAACAAATAATTGTACTATCTAGACTGTAAAAATAAAATTTAGTATTTTGGTAACTACCCCTTGTTCATTTTCGCTGTGTAACTCAATTAATTTTTATTTTATCTCTACGCAAATCGGTGTTGAGTTAAATTCGCTATTATTTATTTTTGTTTTCTCAAAATTAAAATTAAGCTTTACTTCTAGAAAAAATTTAATTTTTTAACCGATACATAAATGATTATATAGTGAGAGGTAAGACCTAGCCATGTTACAGATGGAATATAATGGAATTGTTCATTCTGTATCGAGATTGGGACAAGGTGACTGCCACTCACCCTTGCTGTTAAACCGTTACTTCGACACACATAATAAAGGAATGTTGGAAGAATGGATAAATAATACCATACATAATACCAGGCGGCGTAGCAAAGATGAATCCACGAGAAAGGTGGATAGGATGATCATAACCTTTTAGCGAACAGCAGGATCTAGAGGCTCACAACACGATACAGAGAAAATGGAGCCGCTTCTATTTCCTGAAGTCAACCCTGCTAAATTTATTTTTATCATACTTTAACATCAAGTAGCTAGATACATTGAAATATAAATTATACACTATTAGAGGTTTTTAGTCATGAATATGGGATCTTGGTACACGGCGTCCACTCTAGCCTTTATGATAGCCCTGAAGATGGCTCGCAATGTAAGCTGAAACGTTGGAAAATAATTTATAAAAAAATATATTTTTTTTTCTTAGATGATTTTAGTTGGGATCTACCTTGACCGAACCCAAACTAAAATCATCTAAAATAATATCTACAGTCAAAAAAAAACTCTCCTTTTGAAAATTCATTTTTTAAATTGTATTTTTTGGATCTAACTTGACCGATACAAAAAACATCTTAAAATAATGTCGGTCAAAACTCTCCGTTTATAAATTAATATAAATGAATTATATACGCTTATCCAAAGGGTGAAGATAAATACTAGTGAACGACAATACTGAAGAATTCAATTAGTTAATCCAGTTCCTGAAATGAAAATTAATATGTACCATTTCAATAAGGAAATCGATTAAAAATGAGAACTAAGCAGACTTTCCCTGTGATCTTTTGTGGTTATGAAGTCTACTTATATTNTGATGCTTATAGTAGGAAATTTAATTATATTTAAAAATAACTTAGTTTAATCAGGATATTTCTAGAATTTACAGAAAAAATAAATTTATTTTTCCTACTAAGAGCGTGTTAAAAGTTAAAAAATAAAAATAATTGAACATACCTCGATTTTCCAAAGTAGAAAATGTAGTGCAGTCGGTCAAACCTGAAAAAAAAGTAAAAAAAATATAATTCACTTATTATTACAAAAAACAAAAAAATAATTTCAGTGACAAAACGGAGTCCATTATGTCTAGCTTAATATGGAAATCGGCCTTTGAGAAAGACAAAACTCAACTTAGCAAAACTTGAGGGTGATTAATTTTGGCAATTAAATGACAAGGCTAAGGAAATCTCTATTGAGTGGGGGTTGAAAAATTTCAGCTGACTCTTGTTTAATAATCATGGCTATTTAAATTTCAAAAATGACTGAATCTGTGACTGAATGAGCAGGTGAACATGGATCTCAATTGTAAAATTATAAATTAGTTAAGAGAAAGCATTAGATACCTAAGAATTAGTATATGTTTTATTTGTTAAGGTTCGGTCAAGGTAGATCCTAAAAATAAAATTTAAAAAAAATTTGTTTTTAAATTGTATTTTTTGAATCAACCTTGACCGAACCCAAACAAATAAAACATCTAATAATAATCTCTACTGTCAAAAATTCTTCACTTGTGACCTAAGAACGTTTAATTATGATTTCTTCAGATACCCATTTTCATGATAATTATTTGAGAGATGTTACCCGTTTGGCAAATCTAATCTCGCTCGGCTCTGGCTGGCCCCTTACAGCCGAAGTCCATCGGTCGAAGTCATTCCCCCGCGAACCCTGGCGGTCTTGTCGAGGCAGGAAATGTCAAACTCGGGCGGTCTGTGGTTTCCTAAGCACAAAGAGAAAGGAAACCGTTCTTCCTGCAGAAGAAGGCTCCAGACACATTCCCTTTGGATAATGTTTCAGCCGAGTTCAAGCGTCCTTTCAAATGATCCCATCAGATCGGTGAGTACGTCATACCATGTTTCTGCGCAACAGGGGAGTATAGTATATTATAACAGAAGTATATTTTTATTTATTTTCAAGTAAATCGAAATTTGGCATACATGTGCAATTAAGTATAAAATCATGGAATTCCATTAATTTTACCCAAGAACTATAGGAAAGAATAATTAGAAGCATATCTCAATGGAAGGCCTGTCTTCAGAAATTAGTTAGCCTCAAGGGAACAACGTGAATACTTTTAAATGGAGAGTTTTTTGACCGAAGATATAATTATTAGATGATTTTAGTTGGGGTTCGGTCAAGGTGGATCCAAAAAAATACAAATTTAAAAAAAGTGTATTTTTTAAAAAGATTATCTGCCAACGTTTCGGCTTACATAGTAAGCCATCTTCAGGCTTAAATAAAAAATTATTTAAAAAAATTAATTACTGTTTTAATTTTTTTAATAATTTGTAATAGGTTGTTGTCTGTATGTTTTTAAATTCTCTTACATATCTTTCTACATTCATACTTTTGATATCACATAACATTAAGGTAATTCTATATTATAATATTGTCAATTAATATTGCATTCTCATGATTTTGTATTTCTACAGCCCTGAAGATGGCTTACAGTGTAAGCTGAAACGTCGGCAGATAATCTTTTTAAAAAATACACTTTTTTTAAATTTGTATTTTTTTGGATCCACCTTGACCGAACCCCAACTAAAATCATCTAATAGCGAAAACTTTGATTTTCTGTAGGGAGATCTCCTAAATTTACCGGGGTCAGAGAAGGGTAGGTGAAGAATAGCCAACAATATTGGGGAGGGGGTAGGTTGAGGAAGAAGAGCGGGTGTTTGACCCTCTATCCCTTGCTGGTTGTCTCACCTTAAACTGTATCGATCTGAAGACAGGCAAGCCCTGGTGGTGCGAGGTACGGCGGCCCCCGACTTAGCCTAGCCACACGGTGCAGGGTACGGCCTATCAGCTGGGAGTAGGAAGTGGCCGGAGAGAGCTGTTCCAAAAGGTGTCTTAGTTCGAGTGTGTTAAGTTAGAGAGATTGATGCTTTTAGGATGGAATTTGGTGGAGAGAATCAAGAGAAATGGAAGTTAAGAAGTATGTTCTCAAAGGGCTAAAAGGTTGGCTTAATACGGTCTCACGAAAGGACGTAAAAGGAGAGGGAGTGAGGGAGAAAGGGTGAGTGAAGAAAATGGAAAGAAGAAAGAAATGGGGAGAGTGAAATTTTCTTATTATTATGGCATTTGAGGAACATCGGGAAACTTAAAGAGTAAATAATCGAAAGGGTAGAAAGGAAATTATTTTTGTGATAATAGTTGTATTTATAGTAATTTGTACGCCTGACAAGGTGAAATAAAAGATACAATGACAGAGAGGGAGGTATTATTATAGTGAGAAAAAGGATAAAGAACATTGTATGTGTAAGAGATAGATAGATTGAGAGAGAGAACTTTTCTCTCTCTAATGTTGCCTTTAAGGTATCTATAGAGAATAGAAAGGTAAAAATAGGAAGGAAAAGGAAATAGGTGGGGGGAGGGGGGAGAAGGAGAGAAAAAGAAAACACTTTTCTCAATATTGTAGCCTTTAAGATATCTATAGAGAATAGAAAGGTAAAAAAAAGCAAGGTAGGAGAGAGTGTGAGAGAGAGAGAGAGAGAGAGAGTGAGAGAGAGAGAAACAGAGAGAGAGAGAACTTTTCTCCCACCAATGTTGCCTTTAAGATGTCTATTGAGAATAGAAAGGTAAAAAAAAGCAAGGTAGGAGAGGGAGAGAGAGAGAGAGAGAGAGAGAGAGAGAAAAAGAGAGAGAGAGAGAGAGAGAGAGAGAGAGAGAGAGAGAGAGAGATATGGGAGAACATTTATTTTAGCTCTTACATGTTATTACTTGTTTTGAGTAATAGGCTAGGCGTATCTCAGTATATCCGTTCGGATTTCGCAATTCTGACGCTACGGGTTCGAATCCTGCCGGGGGCAATCTTTTATTTATAAATATAAGCTTGTCCTGTGCCATGGGTGTTTAGATCTGTAGATAGCCCCTCCCTCCATGACCCTAAGTTGCTGAAAGGGAGGTTAACACTAGAAGAAAAAAAAGTCTGTGATTTCTCTCAATTATGTCGACCTATGAGCAACTATGCCCTCCACGCTAATGCAATTTTTTCTGAACTTTTGATGTACAACTTCTTTCAAAAATAATTTGAGTCTATTGAACTAACGCTTTAACAATCAGAAAAAGAAAATTCTCCTTTTATTTTTATAGGTGAGCCATTTTACTTTATGAATAAAGGGGATTAATACGATATGATGAAGGACTGACGGTTTTATATCAAGCTTTATATTTTCATTTTCTTCAAAAATACAATTCAATATGTGAATTGGTTTAAGATAACAAAATGTATTATTATTATTATTAATAAGAAATGATGGAAATGATACTGCACCTCATTTCAATTAGAACTATTACTAAAAAAAATATTTTCAATTATACGCTTGATAAATGACCATAATAGAGATTATGATTTAATTGATTGGTTGAATATGATTTAAAAAAATATATATATCATAATAAAACCTCTAACAAGGTTAAGAAAATATAACTAAAATCAATGAAAGAAAATTTGCATTGCATTATAGGAATGGGAATATAAAGGAGTATTGAGGGACCTACAGCTTTGCAGAAAGGAAGAGTTCCCCCTTGCTGACAATTACCAAGCAATCTGTCTCAATAAAATGGGAGGAGCAGGCGACCTCCAAAGTGTGCGTAGGCTACACACAAACATTCCTGCCGGTCTTCGAAGGATTCCTTCTAGCCTTCAGACTAGGATCAGATAACCTTACCCCAGCAGAAGGGCTCCCGAAGGGCTAACCAACCTTCCAACTTCCTACCCTAACGCGCCTTCTTGTCCAATTACATGATATTTCTCACTGAAGAAGAATAAGAAGATGAATAAAATTAAGAGTAGATGTTTTCTGTTGGGGTTCCGTCAAGGTAGACTCAAAAGTTACAATTTTTGGAACACTACCTTGACTGAACCCCAACAGAAAACATCTACTAATAATCTCTACTCTCCATTTAAAGAAAAATAAAGAATATGTAATTTATATATATATTTTTAAAACACTTTATTTTAAGCAATTAATGAGAGTATGCTAGCACTTACACCACCGGCACCGTGATGTAATGGAAACATTCCGGCCCGGCAAGCAGGAGATCCAGGTTCGAGTCCAGGCTGGGACAGATAAATTTTTTTATTTCATTCCCTCTCATTAATTGTTTAAAATTTACGTGGGATAATAAACCACAACTAAATCAATATTTATACTTTATTTTAAGGAATTACATCCTACACAGCATGAATCTTACAATGTGCTCTCAAAAGATTTAACAAATTTGTACAAATAAAATAATAATATGTATTTATATACGTGTGAAAAATAATATATTTTGACTGGTGGGTTAATAATGCTTATAATATAATGCATCATATACAATAATAATACATTAATACGAAATATACACAAATTTTACAGAAAGAAAAAAGTAAAATAAAACTTAGTTGTTAATAATTTGGAAAAACTAAACTAAAAACAAAGCTGTAAGAACATGTAATTACTTTATATAAATAAATCATCATATTTCAAGATAATGATGACCATTCAACCACCTGCTATTAATTAAAGTATTTTCTCCCATACTAGTCAATCATAACAAAAAAACAGAATTTCAGAGAGTTAATAATTAATAGAAATACATTTTCGCTCTTTGTGTCGTTTCCGCGTGAATGCTTGGATCTGCCTAAATGTGAATTTTTCCAAGTTTGTGCGCGAGATTACCTAAGGACTTTTCCCCCACAACTTTGGTGCTTTTGTCAAAACATATTTTGCTCGGACTATTTTCAATGCCAACAAAAACTATTGGCCTGCCTGTACTGCCCCTGTCTGTTATTTTAATTTTGGTTTCTTCTCTTGGTTTGTTTCTCAATATGCTCTAAAGAGAACAATCTACCTTCAATTAATAATTTATCCATCCTTAAAGAGGCCCCCATGTCTCTTCCTCGGACATCTCTCAGATATCTGCATTTCAATCTGACTGATATTGGTAAATCGTACGAGAATTTCATTCCACTTTTTAATAAAATTTGGTTTTTGCTCGATTGCTCTTGTTTTAGCCACTCTGATTTAAAGCGGACTAATGATGACTGAATTTTATCAGTTCTAGTCTAATGGCTTAATCTATCTAAAACAAAATTTTTGACTTTTCTAAATAAATTTCTCGACTAAAATACGTGGGGGTTGTTCGGAATCTTAAGGAAATTTAAGTAAGAATGGATTTTTCTCTTCCGCCACTGTACTTAACCCTTGCAAATCAGCCACAATAAAATTTTGTGAACCTTCTAAAGTCTGAATTCTCGCCTTAGTTTTCTCGAGTTCCTCTTTACATATTCGGGCCTCTTTATTACTTTTTTTTAAAATCATTTTATGAATAATTGCTAACAAGTTTTTCCTTCGTTTGCCATGTCTATTTAAAGGGCAAGTTGGAGATAAGAACTAGTTCGTCTGTACGATAAGGCAGGGGAATAGGCTGGCCACTCGGATTAGGACTCTAGCCAGTAACAATCGTGACATCGGTAGAAATTTACGACTTTGTTATTATAAATTACTAATTAGTCTAAATTAGTTCAGTTTCACGCCTTTGGCTTTTCTTGTAACTTATTTGTGATGTAATTGTTATGTAAATTCTATCAGATCTCATTTTGCGTGAGTTATTCCACCACCATAAAAAAAATTTAGATAAAAGGAAAAGACATAGGGCCTGAAGGGATTCAGGATTATTATTTGAATTTAAGGTGAGAAGTTTGACATAAAAACGCATACATTTACACATACATCATATCCTTTTCATTTCAAGTTCTTTCTTCCTGACATTATCAATTGACGTTGTGATAATAGGTATATAAAGTTTATCTGCAAATATGCAGTGATATCAACACTATTAAATAAATAACAAAGAGCACAAATAAATAAGTGTAACAGCTAAATAACCCTCCAACAGTACCCTCCCCCCTCCCCCTTTTAACACTCTCTCTTTCTTCTCTTTCCTATATTCACATATATATATATATATATATATGTTTATTTATTTATATATTATATCTGTACGCATTCTAGCGTTTGCAATCGTTTGACGGAGACAGGGTAGAGAGGAAGACCAAAATTTAAAATCTTAAAAATAAAATATTATTTCATAATCATTTGAGTCACGAAAAAGGTTGTAAAACATAATAGGATGTAAAGTTTAATTTATAACGTTCATGTTACATAACATAACGGTTTTTCCGGGTTTTCTTCCCGGGCAATTTGTTGCAAAGCTTAATGGTCAAACCTTTAACCCTCATTGTTCTCGTATAACTTATTATACTTAATTATAATTATACTTAAAAAATTAGTCATTTTTTTTAATCAGAAGATTGACAACCAGGAAATCAAGTTATGCAAGCTGTTACCATGATGCAACATTTAAAAGAAATCAATGGATCTACACCGATCTGCGATATTTATTTGTATGCGCTCTAGAGTCGGCAATTTTTAAACGAATGCACCGAAATTCGGTATTGAAGCTTCCATATCCAAACCGTTGGACGAGTTCCTGATTCTTAGCTGGAAGAGAGGAGAGGGGTATAGGAAAAGATCAAAATTTAAAATTTTAAAAGCTAAAGTGTCATTAGCTTTACGAAAAAAATATATATAAACAAATTAACTACTACAGAAACTAATTTCAAAACATTTATTAAGAAAATTCATAATTTATTAAAAAAGATTTATAATATTTTACTTTGTTTGTTGGCCTAAAACTAAATTCGGTGTTCAGACTTTTGATTACAAATCCTTAAAGGAATTACATTTTTTTTTAAATCGAGAGAGAAAAAGACTAGTTAAGAGAGAGACAATATTTTATAATCGTATATGTTCGTTCTTAATTGAGTTACAAAATGATTAAAAAACATAATAAGTGTAAAATGTAATTTCCTACGTCATATATAAAACTAAACTAAATTATATCTTAATCTACAAAAGGTACATGTTATTAACGTGACGCCGAGTGTGATTCAGATAATCCACTTCGAATAAAACCAAAGGCTTAAGAGAATCAGGCTCCTTCGTTTTTGAAAAGAACCCGTTATGAATCTAAATATCCTGAAGATTTACCAAAATACCAAACTGAGCTGAAGAATATGGTCAATTCTTCGAATTATAAGATGTCTCGATCGACAAACTGCGAAGAGAAGTATAAAACATTGAAAAAGTAGTTTGTGATGACCTGAACTGAGGAGAAACCCAAAATAAGAAACCTATGAAAAGCATCAAATCTTGCAAAGCAAAACCAGGAATCCTTAAGAATATAGGAAGACGTTAAAAAAGAATGAAGCCTTGTTATGAGGAAAGCCAAAAGAGATTTTCTAGAGGAAAGATTAAAAGACATAGAAAGAAATTTGACAGCCTGGTCAAATTGTATAATTCTATGCTGAAAGAACTGGCTTCAAGCTCCCAGATCAAACTGAAAGATGGGAAGCTGTGAACGTAAGAGCGTGTAAGTAGGGAGTGTTTGATAACTGGAAAGACCACTTCAAGAACCTGCTGAACCAGAGAAAAATGAGTGCAAGTGGCAATATGGGCCAGGTATCTACCCTAAGCCAGATTTGTTAAGCTAACCGGATCTTCTCAATGCTTAAGTGACAATGCTGAAGGCTTAGAACTCGAGAAGCTCACGGAATAGATTGCTTGCCTAGTGAGCTTTACAAAAGTGGAGAAGAACAGCTCATAACTATAATAATAGCCAATACTCAAGATGAAGTGTGTAGAAGAATTGAACTTGGAACACAGATCTAACTGCCAAATCTTGAATAAGGGTTCCACGACAGAACGCGAAAATTTCAGTGGCATAGTAATACTTCCAATCGCACATACAATTCCCTGGCATATATCATGCTCAAAATAATGAATTCGTACTCTGAAAAATCTCTGGGCGATTATCAGGCTGGATTAAGAAGAGGTTGGAGCACTTGATTCATTCATTTGGATGAAAATACTGGAGAAGGAAAGTAAATCTGGGTATGCATGCTACATTTGCCGACTACAAAACAGCCTAGTACTCTGGAGGCAGAAGCTGTCGTGGGAAAATTGTCTGAACTGGCTGGGAGAGTATGAACGGCTCAAAGGATGTTATTGAGTCATTCAATGTGGATCTGGATTTCGATTGCTTTCTTCATCCGAGCTATTCAATCTTGCCTTGGAAACTATAATATGACAAGATCTCTAGGCAAAAGATGAAGAGAATTTTGGAATAAGCAACGCCATGATAACAGAATCTATCGGCTTACAAGTTAACAAGGGTAAAACGAAATACATGTAAATAGTGAACTTCATCTGGAACAATTAAATGCATGAAAAATAATAATCTTCTCAGTTTTATCACCTAAAGTTCCTCGAGTCGATGACCAACTTAGTGAGGTCAATAAACAAAGTTCAAAGGAAACTGAACCTTCTCATCTATTCCCCGCATTCTAGAAAGAATTTAGGAGTATTCAACGTAATCATTGAAAGTCTGTACAAATGCCTGAGTGAGGAACAAAGGTCGCCGGAAGGAAAAAGAAAAACTTTTTTTTAATAAAGTGAGAAGTAGAGTAGTCAAGAAATGTGCAAAGAGGTTAAAATAGGCAATGAGTGCATGGAAGGAGGAACGCGTCTGCATACATGTTGATAAAAATGAACGTAACATTTGTCTCACCAAGAGTGACCAAGAATGAGATAGACCGATACCCAAAGAAGGACGCTACGGGGTTCAACGTGGAAATGCCAGACAGTGGGAGTAGGTTAGGCGAAAGATCTACGAAGTCATGCAGACTATGCAACTCGGCAGAAAAAATATCAATGAAGTATAAAATGTACAACTATTCAAATAGTTTTCACAAATAAAAGATGGAAGTAGAGGATTATTCCTACATTATTGCTACATCAAGCACGACAGTTACAGAATTATAAGATAATAATATAAGAATAATGTGCGTGACTTATCAGGAGATATCATTATGCCGAACATTTAAAAAATAATATTCTACTGTCATTAGTTTTCTATGAATACTAAAGTATGTTTTACCTAATATCAATCAATATTTTTTTTTTTTATATCACCCACATTACAGTATATCCAAAATCATATAGCCTAGAATAGAGGCATAATCGGATCTTACGACTTGAAGAACTTCAGATCATCGACATAAAGCAATGCATGAATGAATTACATTCTGGAACTAATTATTTATCGCTATGGAGAACAGAAATACTTAAATTGTTAACCGAAACGTTGGGAGATAATTAAAAAAATACAAATTTTTCAAATTGTATTTTTTAAATTAACCTTGACCGGACCCCAACAAAATATCATCTAATAATCTCTACGGTCAAAAACTCTCCATTTTAAAAATTTAAGTTTAATTTTTCTCCTCTTAGTAGTTCGAGAGTTCTCTGTATGACCCTTCACATTAAATTTAAAGTAAAATACCATCTATGATTAATTATTAAAAAATAAATAGTTTGCAAAAAAAAACAAAAAAAAAATAGTCATAAATAAACAGTCGAGAGCTGAGATACCAATTTTTTGGCTTCATACTATGAAAGAGCTTATATTTTTAAAGTGTAAAAAGTATATAGTTATGAATATTAAATATTTCAAATTTTCAGCTCATGCCAAATTATTAGTTGTTTAAGCATATATTCCTAAGTGGTGACAATTACAGAGTACACTGACATTCTTATTAAAGTGTTAATTAGCTTAATTAACTGTTAACCATTAAAATTGCAGTATAGCAGCTGAAGTATTTATTTATGAAACTAAATGTAACGAAAGTAATGAATAAAAGTATTTATTTATGAAGCATCAAAATTTACTATGCTTCCCCGAGCTATCCATTCAAATCCAATTTTAAGAGAGGGAGTTTATCTAAAATTTAAAGATTTTAATAGATGAAGGAATAAATAAATAATTTATATATACATATTGATAGGAGTAGAACTTAGATAAATAAAATAGTTTAATTAAAAATATACAGTATATAGCTGAAAAACATTATTAAAACAGGGCTTAACATAATTAAAATAAGTTCTAGACCCTATGCCAAATTTTTTTCATATCATGCAACATAGCATGGTAAAATATTATCTAAAATATTTTTTTTTAACTATTAAAATGGTTTGACTAAAAAACGTAGATCACCTATAACCGAAAATTCAATTAGTTATATTTTGAACCTATTTAAAAAAATAAAGAAAAGAGAAATGATGTTATATATATATATAATTGCTATTTTTTAATAGAATACATCAGTAAGAAGAATGGGAAATCTGAAAACAAACAATCCAATAAAAAAGCATCCCCAAAGCTCCAGCAGCCGCTTTGTATGTCATACAATACATACATAATATGTATTAACGCACGCAAAATCGTAAACACTACAATGCAATAAATTTTAAATATTCAAATAAACCTGCCAAATTATGTATAGGCAGAGATTTTTTTCAGGTAGATTTTTGGTATACTTTAAGATAAAATGAAATTTCCCTATTCCGTGACATTTTATCACACCTAAAACTCCTACTCACAGGCACACTATTTTTCAAGATCCAGACATTGTTTATATGTGAACTCTGGGTCTATAAAATTTATGGGATCTATTGATAATTCAAATGACAGACCGAATGAATATATCTTAATAAACTCTGGTGATATTAGTCGGGGTTTCAAAACTGGATCAGAAAATTAATACTTACTTCAAAATTATTGGATAATTATTTTATTAGATAATTTTAGTTGGGGTTCGGTCGAGGTAGATCCAAAAAACACAAATTTAAAAAATGTATTTTTTTAAATGGATTATCTGCTAATATAATCTGGCAGATAAGCCTTTAAAAAAAAATACATTTTTTAAATTTGTTTTTTTTTTGTGTCTATCTTGACCGAACCCCAATTAAAATCATCTAATAATAATATCTACGGTCAAATAACTCTCCTTTAGATAATTATTTTATTATTGTGTTTCGACTTAACTCGCAAGTCACCATCGGGGCTGTATGGAAAGATCTCCGACGGAGGTCACATCTAAGTGTACAGAAGTAAAATTCAGTTTCAGTCCGAAGCCCTGACTAATTTCCCCCCAGCATTACACTCGACAGCCAACCAATCTCCTACCGTTTCCAAGTTAGGAGAAGGTGAGAAGATGTGATCTAACGGAATGCAGTAAGTAGAGTGCAGTGGAAGTTCCCAGCAGAAGTTCTTGGCGGCCTCTGATGAGCCTGGTCTTTCCCCGTTGGCTTTGTCGGAAGCCCCTCCCCCAGGGGACACATTGTCCACGGGGAGAGAGATATTGGAAGTGGGCAGGAAGGGTCTGAAAGGGCCCACCTGCCTGAGAGTTGCATCAGGAGACCCTTTGTCTCTCCCCTGAGAACCTGCACGGGTGCATGTGCACGGGAAATGTGCAGCGGCAGAGTATTGTGCAACGCCCTCCTCGGCATTGTCTAGCCTTCCGATAGACCGGTCTAGGATAGATCGTTGGCGAGCCATTGCTCTACGCCTAAGGGGTAGGTGTGAACGGGAAGAGGTTTCTCCTGACTATTTCCCGTGGGTACTCAGCTCTCAATGGAACAGAGTGGTGCCGAAGGGTTCATAAGGAATGTCAGTTGAAAAGCCAACTTGCAGCTGCAGCAAACATATGAAGGATGATCCCACTATGAATTGATTTATTAATTTTATAAATATAATTTTTTGTGGTATTTAATCCCATCTAATTTTTAGTACAAGGGAACATAATAAAAAATCTAACTGTCCCAGTCAGAACTAGAACCTGGATCTCCTGCTATCCGGGCCGGTGCATTTACCAATTATGCTACCACGACAAGCCATATAAGTTATTAAATTCCCCGCACTAGTGTCTAGAGTCTTACCTATGAGGCAGACGAATATATCGTCTTATGCTCGGAGGAGCTGACATCGTCAAGCTGTTTAAATGACTCTCGTTATTTACATTTTAAATTTTTAATTTTATAAATATAATTTTTTTTTTGTCCTGGCTGGGACAGTTAGATTTTTTATTCCGTTCCCTTGCACTGAAAATTGTTTGAATTGGATTATGTTTTCTAAAAACCTGAAATGCGGTGTACGATGCATGTATGCAGTTATACGATTGCTACATTGTGATCAATGGTTTAGCAAATGCCGACCTGAATTTGAAATATGTCCGTCAAGAAAAAGCTGGGTAATTTAAGCAGATTTCCCATGTATCACTACAAAAATGACAGAATTTTTCCTACATGCCAGTAAGTGTAAAACGAGCGTATAATGCCACTAAAACTTTTACAATTACTAAGCTTCGACATAAGTGTGGGGTGAGCGTTGATATTATAAATCCTTCTTGTTAAGAAAGGTTTACGATAAGAATAATAACATAGAATACAGAAGTTAGAGAATTACATTTAAAATGTTTATGTTCTTTAANTGTTAAAGAAAATCTATTTTGCTTCCATATTAAAGATAAACAATAATTAATTTGTTATGTATTACTCATTAATGAAAAAAAAAATGTAGACCTTGGTAAACCAAGTGTCCACACTAGTCTTCACAAAATTGTCCACTATATTATTAAAGTTAAAATATTAAACATTGAATTTGATTTCTATATTTTAAAAATAAGAATTCCGGCCTAACACTCGAAATAACATCAATAAATATTTTTCTTATGATGAGTTAAAAAAAATTATACTACCAAAATATTAAACTGGAGAAATTAGTCAGGGTATGGGCCAGGATCAGAAAAATGAAATACTCCTAAATTATTGTGATATTATTTTATTTTATTATTGCTTGCGTTTCGACTTAACATACGTACGTCATCATCAGGACTGAAATACAATACACACTAGCAAACTTATAGAATTATAGATTGGGATAAATAGACAGAGATGTGGTATGTTATATAACAAAAGATTACCAGATTAAACTAAACAATATAAATATGAAAAAATATAAGTTATAAATGTTAATGTTGTGTGTAAAAACTTTATATGTACCTATACTCGACCTACAACCATACAATATTACATTCTACAGCAATTTGTTCTATACTTGAAAAAAAAATTTATAATAATAGTAGGCCCTCCCTTAACGATTTCACCAATCGTTTAGCAAAAAGAAAAAGCCTAAAGACCGAATTTGTCCTTTGGTATTAAAAAACATAAATAAACATACACAAGTCGTACAGACAAATATATACATACACTTTTAAATGAACTTTTTTTTTTTTTAACTTCTCCAATGTAGGATCGGTGAAAATCCTTATGAAAATGTTTCATGATGCTAACAACATAAATAAAAGAAAAATTCTCTATAGTAATCTGCTAAAAATGAAAGAGAGTGAACTTTCCAGTAATATGCATTCACGATGTTCACGTAGGCTTCCACAGTCATCAGCTGTATGTAAAGTTTTTTCCGGGTTGGACCGTGTAAAGTTTTTGATGGTTGCCGAGCTTTCGCACATCTTGTGATGGCTTCTTCAGGGCTGAATAGAGAATCAACTCTCTAGATAGATTCTCTATTCAGCCCTGAAGAAGCCATCATAGGATGTGCGAAAGCTCGGCAACCATCAAAAACTTTACACGGTCCAACCCGGAAAAAACTTTCCAGTAATATGCATTCACTTTAGAATCAGATCTCAAATTTCAACTAAATAATTTATATAAATCAGTCATTTATAGTTTGGATAGATATGTTAACAAGATTATCCATAACTCAATTTTTTTTGGACACGTTAGCAGTGTTCTTTTGCGTATTTTCGTTCTGTGTGTTATGTTTTTAAATTTAATCGAAGAGTGAGAACTATTTCTGAATGGGGTAATTATGTCAACCATTATTTACTTCTCATTCAAACACACACAAGTGAGATTGTTATTTAATAAACACACAATATATAAATTTAAGAAACTATAAATATAATTTTAAGGATGATTTCAATTTTTTTCAATTTACTATGTTATTCATTACAAAATTT
Organism: Oncopeltus fasciatus; assembly: GCA_000696205.2. Lineage (NCBI taxonomy): Eukaryota > Metazoa > Arthropoda > Insecta > Hemiptera > Lygaeidae > Oncopeltus > Oncopeltus fasciatus. The sequence continues at coordinate 238,551 of KZ807678.1, read as the reverse complement.
ATAGGAAATAAAACGATTTACAAATATTAATTTTGTTGTGATCTAGATTCGATCCCTGGCTGGGACAGATAGATTTTTTATTCTATTCCCTCGCATTAATTTTTTAAAAAGATAAACTATTATTTAGTAAATTTTGAAGATGCGACGAAAACTATTAGTAAAATATTTAATATTCAACTCTTGTCAACGGGAAAAAGTTATAATTATTTTATAACCTTAGAATCACTTGTAGCCTCCTTAATATTACAGTTATTTTTGGTTCTAAAACCTTTATTTAACCCATTCAACGAGATCTGATGACGGTTATATTTAATAAACTACTTCACATGGAAGGGCTGAAACCAAGTTTGAATATTTCATTGAAGTATGTTTAGCACTTATCAGCCTTTAATTCTTGCAATTTTACAGCAGCAGATTAGCTACTAACAACCCATATATAACTGTCAGTTATCACTAAATGTTTATTGACAAACTGATGTGTTTTGCGGAGAACAACTCCAAAGATTCGCCAGTCCTCTATCAGGAAGGAAGAGTAATCAAGTCCTCATAGGTAGGTTTCATCAGAAATAGTACTGACCGCAAATCTAACAAACCAATAAGAGAAAATGAGAGAGAAATAATAATAAAAGAGGAAGAGGGACACAGATAACAATGGGAAAAGCATTGTTAACCATTGTACGTTTTGAGGAAATGCCGAGGGTTAAAATTATTTTTCTCCCAAGTTCTCCCTTGTGTCTGAGGAAGGGACTTTATTTAGGGAATTTGCACAAGTGTTGACTGAGGTAACCGAACGTTCTTGAGAAAGTTGGTCATAAAGAGAACCATGTTATCAGCACTCGAAAGGAATACGAGAAAGAGGATGGTGAAAGACGAAAACCATACGAAGCCCATGGGCGCCGAAGTGTTCACAAGGCCATAGGAAACCAGTGATTATCCTACTTATATAAGTCTAGGAAGAACATAACCAAACTGCGTTACTAACTTCTGCTGGAAAACATTATTCTGAAAAAATGGGGAAAAGAAAAAGGCATTTGCCACTTGAGGTTTTAAAGAGCAGAAAAAAATAATTAATTACAAACCCAATCTGCTATTAACAGTATTGGCATGCGTTAGATAATGAATTAGGACAAGTGATTGAGCAAAATAATTGATGATAACTTTAAATAGATTACCGTTGATGGGATTTAAAAGAAATACAATTTCTGAAACGCACACGCACAGTCTAATTTTAATTTTATTTCTCTAGTAAGGAGAAAATATCAGATAATTTTCCAAAAATATATCATAAGAATATTATTAATGGCTGCATTCCTTTGAAACATCAAAAAATAGTGTACAAAATATCATCTACAAGTCAGTAACTAATAAAGCGAACATTGGTATTAAATAAAAAGCATTTATTTAATAAACTATATATAATAGGTAGGGAGATATAATAAATAATTGATTAGATTATTAAAATAAATGAAATAAAAGTCAGTCACACATAGTCTGCATAATTTAAGCAGATTTTCCATGTACAGAAAATTAAATCCTTCTAAGATTTGCAATGATACAGAATTTGGTTTCTGTACCTTAAAAATGAGAGGGCCTGTTCAACTCTCTTAATTACATTGTGCAATATCTTTCTCCATTTAAGTTTTTAAAAAAAATATCTTTAATAAATTTAAATGTTTTAAAAGTTTAAAATCACATTTAACACTGATTTTGTAAAATAACTAACATTAAATTCTTAAAAATCTTTCTTAATATGAGTTTAATTTATTTTTTGTTTTCAAGTTATAGAATATAAATATTATAAAACTACACATTATACCTTTTTTTTTCGGTAACGCAAATATTAATTAAGATATGAAGTTCCATTTTTACTGATTTTAGCCATTGACGAACTAATCCAACAATTGGTTAAATTAAGCTTAACACCGAATTTGGTTTAATTATTTTAAATATTTTGGGTGCTAGAGCATATATATATATATATATATATATATATATATAGATATATATATATATTGAAGCATGGTGTTTGTTCTGGTGGTTAAAGTACTGGACTAAAGATTTTACAAGTATTATATAAGATGGGGTTAGACATAAGAAAATGACTTTAGAAATTTCTTTCAGGCTGATCAATAAGGCTATAAATAAAATAAAGGGGGAGCTCAACCATTCTAGTTATATTCTTAAATTTCTTTCTCAATATGTATTTTTTAAACATAAAACATTAACAAATGGCATACGTCTACTGAGTATTGCGTTGTTTTGTTTCATAGTCAAACAACACTCATAGTTACGATTTTCAATTTTGGACTTCCAATAGAACTTCTAATTTACTGAAGTTTAAAAGGAGATTTTTTGATCGAAAAGATTATTAGTAGAGAATATGTTAGGGTTGGGTTAGGGTTGATAACTAATA
>KZ807678.1:192008-210092 GCA_000696205.2 Oncopeltus fasciatus | reverse complement strand
TTTTTTTTTTTTTTTTTGCAAAACATTGGATTCTTTCAAGAGAGAAGAGAGTTTAGAAGTTGTCCAAAATTTAAAATCGTAATACCAACCAAATAAGTAAAATATGTAATTTTATAACATTTATAGTTTACAATATTCTTAATTTAATATTAATTACGATGGTTGACCGCGTTCATACTCGTCCTTCCTGGCCAGTCTAGGAGAAAGCTTAGTGTCATTTATTGCGCTCAAATAATTTATTCTTATTTTATGTTATTTATTTCTATTTATATCCATCATGCAACTGGGAAAAATGCTTGGATTATACATATCCTACGTCACGGTCATCATTTTAAAGAATAAGTAATATGTTTTAACATTATTATAACCCCAACAAAACGTAAGTTTGATCTTCTGAGGAACTTCAGGCAGGCGGTCGCTTTTAACTTTACAAACTTTATATTTTGAAAAATAAGTTAGTTTTTTTTTCCTTTCCGATATTTTACAACAACTTCCGTATATTTTAAAATAGCATTAAAAGTGCTTTAGGTGGGCTTAAAATTTAAAAAATTAAAAATAAAGATCTACATATACTTTATATATTTTTCTATTTGTTCTGGAAATTTGTTAGTCCTTAATAAGTCGATGAGAACTGGATTTTAATAATTATCTTCATAAATAATGCAATATGGTGCAAATAATGCTCCAAAATATATTTTGTCTACCATAAGTAACACATCCAAAGGATTGAAGATCAAATCAAAACCCGTCATATTTTGATAATTATTAATTAATTTTTAAGAGCTGTAATTTTTTTTCTTCAAATTATTGCAGTCTGATCATTATGTCATCTATATATTAAATTATAAAGAAAATTTCCATGAATTAGAATATGAAGCCAAAAGAGGATTATGTCCATAACTAATTTCCCGGTGTCTTGAATTGGTTGTTATCCAAAAACATTATAGGTTCTTTCAACAATCAATCATAATATTTTCAGGTATACATTTTTCACATTTTATATGATATATTACATAAAAAAAAGTATATAAATAGATGGAAAATAAAAAGTTATTTTTAAGTTACAGTAAAAATAAAGAAAATCTGAATAATCTAAGCATTATATAATTTCAGAGTAATGTGTTGTTCATTCAATTGTTTTAAAAACAAACACCACTCCATTAAAAATACCTGCACTATCTAAATATTATTTAATTTTCTATCTTTTTAAGACTTAGTTTTGAAAAAAGGAATTGAAAATAGAAAGTAAGTTACATTTCCTTTTTTTTTTTTTTTACACTGGATGAAATAAGAACGAAATTAAATTATATCAAAGGAACTTAAAAATTACAAACCGTTAATCCTATTCATTTGTTTGATAAGTCTATGCATTAAATTTTTCATGAATTTTAACAAAAGCAAAGTGAGGAAATAAATTATCAAGCGAATGACAAGAGGAATTATGATTGTTGAGCTAATTTTATCCCTGTGAGTTATTTTTTGCAAGACTATCTTTCTCACAGTCTGAGCATAAAATTATTCTATCATATACAAAATTGTTCAAGTAATTATTATACTTAAGAAATACAAGGCAATACTTTTTATCATTGTTATTTCTTAAGCATATTAATCATATTTATAAGAGTATTTTCCCTTAGAAACATTTACAAGGATTATAAAAATATACTNTATATATATATGTAAGAAAATTTTTTGTTAATACATAGGTTGCGAATTTAGCATTTTTCACCATTTGTGGACCTCAGAGAGAAATTTTTATCGGTTCAATAACTGTTTAATTTTCTACAGTTTTTATTATGAATATATTATCAGGAAAAGCATATTAAACTATATTTTTCTTTAAGAAAAAACCATTGTTTATATAATAATTGAGATAAATGTAATATAATTTTCAATTATGATATTTAAAGAAAACCTCTAGGGAGAAATTTTAGGCACACCTGGCTGGAAAGTGCAGGTTCGAGTCCCGCCGTAGCTTAGAATTTTACTTTAAAAATTGTGGAAACATTTCCAGCGTTTTTTTTTGTTTTTTTTAAAGGCGGCAGTATAACTGTTTATATATATATATAATCGCACGCACTCACCTGAGTAATACATCTAATTATACTGTATTATCTAATTATAATTATAAATGAGAAACAAATTTATACGACTTCCCTTATTTTCAGAATAATAAAGGCTCCGTGAAGAAATATTTAAAGTTTTAGGGAAGATTCAGGTCTTTTATTTTGTAAAAAAAAGAAAAAGTAACCGTTTTTCAACACTTATTGTGCTTCTCTAAATAATTATTAATTCACTAATTCCAAGATAGAACATAAAATAATAATTCGATTATTTTGATGCACTTCAATTTTTGTTCCCTTCACTTACAATGAAATTTCACACATGAAGATAAAAAAGTAACCTGTCTCGAAAAACTCGCATGGCATAATTTTGGTGTATTTAATATATATCTAAACTGGTATAAAGTACTTGAATTCATAATTGAAATGGACGTATAATCTAGGTTAAAATTGAATTAAATAAATACAAAATAGTCTGTCATGTAGGAGATTTAAATTAATTAATTAAGCACACATCATATAAGTTTCTCACAAAATATAGTTATGCTAAACTTCATTAATACTAGCAATTAATTAGATTATTAAAATAATCATATACGATATGTTTCATAAAATATGGATGTTTCTAGAAATTCGAGTAATACTAAACTTATCTATTACTTGTAATGTGTACTTTTTGAAACTAAATTTTTAATAATCTCCATTAACCTCATCATAATTATCCATTTATGATACTGAAATCCAAGAAAACTACTGAACATGCACCTAAGTCAGTAGTTTACCACCTCATAAGATAATATAAATTTTTTTTTTTTTTTTTTTTTAATTAGTGACTGAATGATGAATCAAGCCATCTTCTAATATTCAGATATTCTGACAGATATAAAAAACATTTAATGTCTGAATGTTGCCTTGGAAATATCTTAATGATTTTGATAAAAGTGAAGCTGACATTAATATGAAACCACCTTGATCGTGGACGAAGAGGCGATAAGAATATTCTTTTCAAGGACTTTATTTTATTTTATTTTTTAAGCCGTGTCTTTTCAGCGACAAGGTCGCAGTTGACTCAAACCTCAACGTGCAAAAATGCAATATTGAACTGATTTAGAAGAACGATAAATTCTATTTAAAAAAAGGAGGAAAAAAATTTTTTTTTTATTTACCGTTTCTTCTTCAGGGTTGGACTGTGTCAAGTTGTTGATAGTTGCCGAGCTTTCGCACATCATGTGATGGCTTCTTAAAAACAGCTCTCATTCTCTATTCAGCCCTGAACATGATGTGCGAAAGCTCGGCAACTATCAACAACTCGACAAGGTCTAACCCGGAAGAAGAAACAGTAAATACATCTGACGACCGTCGAAGCCTACGTGAACATGTTTTTTTTTTTTTTTTTTTTTTAGAACCTTATTGCAAGAGTTCTAGCAGTTCTCTTATAAAAAACAAATTATCTAATCCAACCATAAAGAGGCAAATGGACCAAAATGAACAATATTAGTCCACCGCTGGTGAAGCAAACTGGGAAGATCGGTCAGACTGCACGGAGCAGTGTGAGATTTCCCCGTCCAAGATGTAGGGACGTCGAAGAATTGGTAGGAACACAAGGAAATATTAGGGAAGAAGAACGTCCAAAGAGATCCCCGAAGTGGGTTCGTTAATCTCCAACGGCCGCTCCCCCCACGTCATAGATCATCCGAGCTGGTCGTACGGTATCCATCATCCTGGCACAGGCAAACCGGACCTGCCCACCTGCGCCACCCTTCTCCTGGGGCGAGAACTCCTCAAGTGCTCCCTATGAAATCGCGCCGAATAGGCCATTCGCATGAACCATATATATACATATATACAATCGACCGAAAACTCCGTGCATAAGGGATAAATGATTTATCCCGGTGGGAAGCCGGGTATCACCATTCAAGCGGAACATATGGAAGAGAAATGAATTTTTCATTTTTCTAAGGTATACGATAAAATAATATCGTAGAATTTCATTAAAGCATCAACTCAAAAATGCCAAGAAATGTCTCTGATAAAGAGGAAGCGATCTTTACCAACCGTCTGTCTTAGTCTTGCAGTAAAGAAAATTTAACAGGTAAAAATGAACTGCTCAGGAATTGAATATTTCCCTGCAGTTTAGCAAAATATCTGGGCAATAAATGAGAATCATATATGAAAAACATCCAAGTAGCAGAATCTGCGTAATCGAAGAATATTTCCCACAGCATTAAAGATAGAGGGAGAAATGACCATTCGTAAATTTATTCCTAAATAAAAATGCTATACAATATAAACGTTACAAAATGACATTGTATAGCTACACTGTGCATTCCATAGACTTTTCCTAAATTGATATGACATCGAAGATTTTACGATTATAATACAAAACAAAAATGGTTTTGTATCTATATTTGTGTATGTCTGTGTGTACGAATATAACTTATTGCACACCAAGTACTATATAACGTAATGTAGGTAAACAAGCACTAAAAAACGGAAAACATTTAAAAGAATGGATAACAGATTTAACCCTAGATAAACCCCGACAGTCAGGGCGTAATAACCATGATGTTGATCGCCCTATATCCTGATCCTAATCCTAATCCTATTACGATTATAAATTTTGATCTCCCATTCATGCCACCTGTTCTTCTAATGATTTCAGCCATTAACAAACTTATTAAAAAGCTTGAAAAAGAAAGAGCTCTCTCTCTCGGGTGGGGGGGGGGCTCTTCCCATTCACCCCCTCTCCCCTGGTATGGCGAATCGCCTTGCTATGGCAGGTGTAAGGATCATAGCCCTTGAGGCAGCTACGATTATGTACAGGATACCTCCTACATATAGGTCTATATACTTCAGTATCATTATCTCTGTCCAGATCTCTTAGGTTAGGGAGACTACCCATTACTAGCCGACTAATTATCCAAAAATTTATCCTTTAAANTTTTTTTTTTTTTTTTTGCAAAACATTGGATTCTTTCAAGAGAGAAGAGAGTTTAGAAGTTGTCCAAAATTTAAAATCGTAATACCAACCAAATAAGTAAAATATGTAATTTTATAACATTTATAGTTTACAATATTCTTAATTTAATATTAATTACGATGGTTGACCGCGTTCATACTCGTCCTTCCTGGCCAGTCTAGGAGAAAGCTTAGTGTCATTTATTGCGCTCAAATAATTTATTCTTATTTTATGTTATTTATTTCTATTTATATCCATCATGCAACTGGGAAAAATGCTTGGATTATACATATCCTACGTCACGGTCATCATTTTAAAGAATAAGTAATATGTTTTAACATTATTATAACCCCAACAAAACGTAAGTTTGATCTTCTGAGGAACTTCAGGCAGGCGGTCGCTTTTAACTTTACAAACTTTATATTTTGAAAAATAAGTTAGTTTTTTTTTCCTTTCCGATATTTTACAACAACTTCCGTATATTTTAAAATAGCATTAAAAGTGCTTTAGGTGGGCTTAAAATTTAAAAAATTAAAAATAAAGATCTACATATACTTTATATATTTTTCTATTTGTTCTGGAAATTTGTTAGTCCTTAATAAGTCGATGAGAACTGGATTTTAATAATTATCTTCATAAATAATGCAATATGGTGCAAATAATGCTCCAAAATATATTTTGTCTACCATAAGTAACACATCCAAAGGATTGAAGATCAAATCAAAACCCGTCATATTTTGATAATTATTAATTAATTTTTAAGAGCTGTAATTTTTTTTCTTCAAATTATTGCAGTCTGATCATTATGTCATCATGTTTTACATTCATTTAAAGGTAGATGACAGGGCCAGAAATGATTTTAAAAAGCTTATATGTGCAATATGTAAAATAAAACTTCTTATATTGTTCAAGTTGATATAACTCTTCAGATCACTTAGTAGTTTTAAAATCAGATAATTGTTAATTTGTATAAAAAATTTTGTTGTTTTTAATATGTAGTGTAATGCAAGTTTTAATAAGGCAATTGTTTTGAAATAAGTGAAAAAATAAAAGTATAGATGTACAAGTTAAATTTGTAACAAAACACTTTCTGTTAGAGCTCATTAAAAATTCATTATTTGAATATAATTATCTTATTAGGAAGACATGTTAGTGTGGGTGTCAATTCCAGATATAATCAAAAAATCAAAAGTTAGATTGTTCGTCTTACCAATCTTAATTGGGGCAATAATGACAATAATAATCTGAACACAAAATATTTTTTGAGAAACCTAAACGTTTTCTTCACAAAAGATCAAACAAAGAAGAACATTTTATAAATTTGTAACATCATTCTTTATTGACTGCAATAGCATCTGTCAATAAGAAAACATTTAAACTCATATGAACTATCTGTTATTACATCATTATATTTACCACGTTTATTTCGGTTATATTCGTATGCTATAAATAAATATAAATTAATAAATAATGTGTATATTTTCCTCTTATGTGTTGAGTTGCAGAACTACCCTAGCTCCCCTTAAAGATTACAAAAGCCGAAAATCCCTCAATTTTCAATTATTTGAATCCATTTCAATTTTCAAATCGCTTTCATATAAGAGAATCTTGTTAAGTTAATGACACTAGAACCTAGAACAGTTATTAAAAGTTATATGCCAATGAATTAGGAATAATTAATCATAAGAAATTATTAGAAATTGATTTTTCTACAAAATTTTTTTAAACAAAAACATATCTAAAATAGTTTCTAGAAACACACCACAAAAAAACACAAACACACGGGCGCGCTCACGCACACATACACAGTCAGGGACACGCATACACGTACAAGCACGCACGCACTAACATCCATAAGTTGCAGCACTTACTGACTCAATTCTACATTGATTCAATCACAAATATATCACAAATTACGCTCCAAACCAATCTCGTGCCTTTATCTGTCCCTTTACACTAAGAAGGTCCCATCTTAAAATATATAAGTTAAAATCAAAAGTAAAATTGTATTCAGAAATNATTTTCAGGTATACATTTTTCACATTTTATATGATATATTACATAAAAAAAAGTATATAAATAGATGGAAAATAAAAAGTTATTTTTAAGTTACAGTAAAAATAAAGAAAATCTGAATAATCTAAGCATTATATAATTTCAGAGTAATGTGTTGTTCGGCATTGGTAAGAAAACTGAAAAAGTGGCCTGTACAGTTTTAACACACACTCACTCACGCACACACACCTTCTAAAATGTAAGAACGGTGAAGATCTGTTCATAAGTCCGGTCATCCGGGAAATCTGTTAGAAGGCCATTTAAAATTGCATATTTTATGATATATTGATATTATCTATTATGTATACAATTATATTTTGCAAATTTAATTGTATTTCCATAAAGATGAAGAAACACAAAATATTTGAAAAAAACTTGGAGGTAAGTTTGTTGATCATCAAGTTTTATGAAGAGAAGATAGTCAGGAATTCTGTCTTGGTAGTTGAAGAATTAAGTCATGATGTAGACACAATTGACCCCGAGTCTCTCTCTCCCCATCACCCTATTTGCCCTGATGAAGGCCGGAAATTCAGTCCGAAACGTTGATTAAAATAAAAACTCTTTTGGTAACAAATTAGTTTTTAATTTTTTAACTACCAAGACCGAATTCCTGAAATCCTCTCTGCATATTATAGAAAAATTTCGCGTTTACAAAAGCCCTCTCTCTTTGTTGGAACCCGATTTCCAAGCTGTATTGATACAGAATGCTTGATACAGTTCTAAAAGTGCTATTAAATATAATCCTAAGTTAAGGACAACTATTTTTGCGCGGGAAAAATGAAATACTTGTAATAAAATAGTCTCATTCATAAGGCCTCCAAATGCCGAAGAAACAATCTTTATAAAAATTTACGGTTGAAAAATACCTATGTTTATTTTGATGGATATTGAATTGCGAAAAATAATGCATTTAAATTCTAATAGAGAGTTTTTTGACCTTAGAGATTATTAGTAGATGCTTTTCTGTTGGGATTTGGTCAGGGTATATAAAAAATATTACACATTTTTTAAATTGTATTTTTTGGATCTACCTAGACAGTCATGAATATGGGATCCTGGTGACACGACACCCCCTCTCGCCTTGATGATAGACCTGAAGATGTCTCACAATGTATGCCGAAACCTTGGCTAATAATTAAAAAATACACATATTTTGCAATTGTATTTTTTGGATCTACCTTTATCGAACCCCAACAAAAAACATCTACTAATAATGCATTTAAATATACTAAAAAGAACAAATAAATAAGACAAAGAAATAAATGAGATATCAATTAGAAAAGCATTTATTCGTAGCATGAATGGTGAAGAAACAAAGAAAACTACAGATGTAGAAACAATATATGAATGAATATGAAGGTGACATATTTGTTAAGAGACACAAAGCCGAGGTCGGCAGGGGTACCCGTCAGTATGGAGTAAAGTAATTTTATAATCTTAACTCATGATATATACCCCACTGAGTTATGGCATAAGTATCGCTATGCAAGTTCTCACATTAGGTTAGTAATGGCAGACCGAGAGAATCCGTTCGGTTCTCATAAGTAAGGCGAGTACCACTCTGAGAAATCGGTTATCAAGAAATAAATAAGCATGCCCAGTGCCATGGTTGTTTAGAATAGGGTGGCTACTAGTGGATAGCCCCTCCTTCTATGCCCTTACATGGGTGAATAAGTGGTAAAAAAAATACAGTGGTTTTTAAAATATATTTCTTTGTCTAAATGAAAAGTTATAAATGTTTTTATTCCATTTTATATCCTGCTATCAGAATTAGATTACGTTCGAACAAGCCGTTGTCAGTTTCCATAATATTTTATTCGATCTCTCAGCAACATCCGAATTCCCATATATTCAAATATATTCCCATGACATATATGTTGAAAAATTATTCGACATTTTATCTAATCCACTCTCTTCGCAACTTAAAAATAAATAAACTCAGATATATGTATGCTTAAAAGAGTACTACGCTATTTTCAACAAAAGCTTTTTCGCTCATTGTGACAAGTATGAATCGAACTTAATAAAAAAAATACCCGGACGCTATATGCCGAATTTTTGAGCAACGTTAAGGGCAATTGATGAGGCGGAAGTTTATAAAATAAGCGAATTTCTCAGTAATGTATTTACTGAATAATTAAGTAGCATTCTCTTTGGGTATTTATATCTTCCAATGAAATGTGTACGCCAATTTTAATACTTTGGTTTTTCTGTGTACAAAATAAAAAGTTAATACCTCCAATCAATTTAAAAAAAATTAAAACAATTTTTTTAAGTTGTAGTAAAATTCTAATCAGTCATAAGTTTGTGTTAGCTTATTTAATACTGATATAAATAATTATTTAAATATTGCTTACTCAGTTCTGATGTGTTCTAATGAAGCCTCAAAAAAGGAGATTTTTAATCGATTATCATATTTCGGATTATCTCAACTCTTATTGATTCATTTCATAGATTACCAGAGGGCATTCTTGAACAGAAAATCTACAGCTAAATATCATTATTTTATTTTATTTATACATACTATATCTCATCGTTAAAACTTTCTTAATCAACATTAATAAGTCAAATATAATTGTTCATAGATATTTATTTTTAATCGACGTTTTACAGCTAAAAAAACGCTGAATTTAATAAAAATTTTGGCTGCCAAAGCTTAGAACAATTTTTTTAATTAAGTGTTAGTGGTTCAAAATAAATTGCATGCGATTGTTATTTCGATATGACTTGCCCATGTTTTGTCTCGTTTAAAAATTGATTTTAATAATAAATTTTTAAAGTCAGTCAGGCATGTAATAAGAGTGCTCAAACGAGCATTTCACGCAAAGGATCTATTTCAATTGTCGTATTTCGTAAAATACCCCATCAAATCATTTTAATATCATTTAAATATAATATATTGAGTTTCACCACGCTAATCTAAATATTTGAGCCACTACAAGGCATCTAAAACTTTTAATAGAACAGATTGATATAACCTAACTCCCATTTGTTTTACTACTCTCAAATGTTCCATTTTGAAATGAAATGTGCGTCTGTTAAAGCCACGAGATTAAAAAATATATGTTTGTGTTTGCGTGTTACCATTCGTGTGTGATAAGTACGTATGATTGCATGTGTGCATAGGCAGGGGGAGGAGTGAATATTAATTTCCAAAAACCCCACATATTATAACAGATGAAGATTACAGATTATTTTAAAAATAAAATGTAATTTTGAAAAAAATCATTTATTTCNATAATCCTTCATTAAAAAAATACATTTTTTTAATTTGTGTTTTTGGATCTACCTCGACCGAACCCCAACTAAAATCATCTTAGAATAATATCTACGGTCAACAAACTCTCTTTTTGAAAAACATTTTTTTTTTTAACAATTTGTATATATACTTTCAATTTAACACGAACAGCCATTGACATATCATTATTTATTGATTTATCATTTATTGATTATTATTTATTTAGCATTTAAAAAGAAAATCGTTTTGAGAAGGCAGAAAGTGAGGAGTCAGGACCCTGTCGTTCCAAAAAAGAACTTTTCAAAAGCTTATTTAGAATGCAAATATTTATTTCACGATAAACTGTAGGTAAATAAAAGTGTTAAGACGGTTTTTCGTTATTCCTCGCAATCCAATATATATATATATAATTCAAACTTAATCATGCAAAAAAAGTTTAAAGAAACTGCCAAGTTTCTCTTGTAAAGGAATAAGAGAGTAGGATTTTTATTTCAAAAATTCATATTTGTCTAGCCAAGAATTTATTTACAGTTTAAATTATTTTTATAGTGTCAATTATTTTATTTATTAAATGAGCTATAGGTCATTTAAAGTCGCTTGACTTTTTTTTTAAACTAAAATTATGTAAAAATTAAAAAAAAAAAAATCAAAAACATTATTAACGTACGATCTTCAAAATGTTTTTTTTTTTTGTTTTATTTTTTCAATGAGCTATACAATTATAAAGAACAACAACTGTTAAACCTGGTAAAGTAAGAATGATATTTAATTAAAGCTGGTCACTTTCGAGACTCCATGTCTCATCGTCAGAGCCTAGGAAACCTTCAGGAGAGTCTAGTAATTAATTAACTAGAGTAATTGAGTACATTACTATACTCTCGTCTGAAAGATTCCTGGGCACTGAGGATGAGGCATTGAGTCTCGAAAGCGCTCAGCTTTAATAAATACATATCATTATCACCGAGAGAAGCTTTACAGTTTTTATTCATTGTAATGAAAAATATGTACTTTTAATCGAAAAATAAATAAGTACACAAGTAGATTCCAAATATAAGTCTTTAAGAATCTGTAGACATCCAGTAATATTATTTCTACAAAATATTAAATAAAACAGATCTACCCCCTGATATCCGCTGATATCTCATATTTCTGCCCTCTCCTCTCAAAAATTCATTTGTCCTGCGTCAAAATTGATGGCGCTCAGGCGTTAAAAGTACACTCTGACAAATTACATTTCAAAATTTTTGTAAATGATTATTTATTTACTATTTAATGAATTGTTTAAATTTAAAAAATTCCAAAAATAAATAAAACTATTCGAGGTTGTTCAATGGTTTGTTACGATTTTCAAAAGTAAAAATAATCAGTTTTTAAGTTTAAAAATTTATTTTTATTTNTCTTTTTAATTATATTTTAAAAAATTCTAGAGGTTTTCTTCAGCTAAGAGATTATTTGATTTAGAATTATACAAAACTACTTCAGCAAATTCTAATTCCTTTTTTGGACAAGAATCACAAATATTTATTTGTTAAGAAATTACTACTTTGACCAGTCGAATTAGAGTTTGTACCCACAGTTTTAGTAAAGTTCAGAATATTATTTTAATATTATGTTAAATCGTACGGTATTCTTAAAGAGATTTAATGGTCGTAGTTATAATTTATTTAACATGAAGTCAGCATAATGATCTTGTTTTTAGATATCTGAAGCTTCCTTTACGCTACCCTACAGGGTATTTGTGTACTTCTATCCCAGCCCAGTCTTCCCAGTTATATGTAGGTTACAGCAGACCTTATGTTAAGGATCAGTCAAATCAGTTTCCAGAGGGTACATTTAGTTAAAAGGGCTCTGCTCTTGAATTTTTTATTGAGCCCGAAGTAATACATTTTAACCTTTAAAAGACACTAGACGATTTCCAATGAAATTTTATTGGAACCACTTACCATGAATGTAAAATGATCGAGGTGTTAACCACTCCTAGCAGATGCAAGAATGTCGTCAAAGTCAAGTAACCTCAATGCCTGTTGTAACACTAGTCTGAATTTCGGCATCTCTTATTACATTTTCCATTAAAAAGCAGACACGCGAAGCCATTCCCCTGTTGTACGCACATCAAGGTAATTTGAGAGAACCTCCAGATCGCAAGAAGCCATGTGGGCCACTTATTCCTGACATAAGCAATGCGAAAATTGAGAAACTGATGATATGTCGCATCCTGTACTCAAGGGATTTTCCCAAAAACGTAGACTTTCAATTCCGGCTCTTCAAAAGATACTCGACATCTGTCAATTTATCTTTCAGTGAAGTTTCGAAGCATTGCACAAATTATATTCCATAGGACTTCTTTAGATGTATACTGTATGAGAGTATTATCCCACTACGAAATTCTGTTACGTTCATACATTTCCTTACGAAATGAACGAAAAACTCCTTTTTTTTTCCCCCCCACTCATTCGGCATCCATTCCTCAATCCAATGGATTGTTAGGAATATACGAGTACAAGGCTTTGGAAGGTCTTTACTAGAGCACTCGAAGAGCTCTTGTAGTAGGCCATCTCCCCCGGAACTTAATCCATGCAGTTAATGGCATCAAGGTCAAGGAATGGCGGTGGGTCGGAAGGACCATTGGTTCTACTGAGTACTTCATTAAGGACTATCATACCTTCTATTCTCCGTCTTCATTGGTTTCTGCAAAACATCTTCTGCTGGCGAGCGCTTTCGGACATTGTCCATCTTCTGGACGAATACATGTGTTCCTTGTCACTGTCTGTATTAATTGAATACAGACAGTGACAGTGAACACATGTATTCGGCCAAGAAGATGTACAATGTCCGAAAGCGGTCGCCAACAGAAGATGGTTTGCAGAAACCAATGAAGACGGATAGTAGAAGGTATGATAGTTCTATATTCATTGTTAGTGATAATAACCCTTTAGATTATTTATTTCATCAAGAAGTTTAGAGAAATGGTGGGACTTCAGGAGTATGTCCTACTACTCTTACATTTTGCTTCATTTGGAGTTAAAAAAAAAATAAAATAAAAAAAACTTCCGCATCATAAACCGAAGAAAACAATTTTTTTTTTAATCTGCTCATCCTCAAGAGAGAAAAATAGATTTGTATTCATTCCATTTAAATTAGGTCTTAAGTATACATTAAAAATACAGTAATTTTTTTAATATATATCTTACTTATNTTTGTTACTTTTTTAATGCTCATTCGATGGTTGGTCACACCTCTTATTTTTATAATATAGTAATAAAATTCAGGATCAAGGCTTCGTTTTGGTAAACGCTACAAAATTATGTTATTAAAACTGAAATTTGAATAAAAGTTGGATGAGGAATAGAAGCCAATATTTTTAATATAATAATAATAGTAATATAATTGGTATATTGGCTCTCATTTAATTAAGGAAATCCTCCTTAATTGTGAAAATACGTATGAGAATAGTACATTGTTCATGGAATTATATTAAGGTATTTATCCAGCGTTAATATATACTGATTTCAAATAAATAAACAAATGTTAATGATGTAATACAAGTGGAGATCTATTTCATTCATCTGTGAAATAGTGAGAGAATTTTGATGAATATTTTTTTTTTCTTGGCAAAGAAAAAAGTGGAAAACTATTATTTGTAGGACATTATCTAATTTCACAAGAAGAATAATATTTTTATTTACTTTAAGATTTCGTTTCTATATGTAAAATGTAAAACTACTAATTTTGAGGGGGAATATGATTTTTATTTACAGAGGATTCAATAAACTTCCTAAAAATGCCCCATTTTGAAAAAAAATTACAAAATATTGTGAGTGAAAATTGCTATTATAACTTATAAATATTAATTGAGGAGTGGTTTATTATCCATTATATTACATATTTAATAAGCTATCTAGCTCGTCCCGGTGGTGTAATGGAAGCATACCGGCCCGGAATGCAGGAGATAGATTTTTTTATTCTATTCCCTCTCGTTAATTGTTTATACTATTCTAACATTTTATTTTTGTATGAAATCTATAAAAAGTGCGAATTGAAGAAAAACTAATTAAATAATTATTATTATATTTTTAAGGGGCGAGAACTCCTCAAGTGCTCCCTATGAAATCGCGCCGAATAGGCCATTCGCATGAACCATATATATACATATATACAATCGACCGAAAACTCCGTGCATAAGGGATAAATGATTTATCCCGGTGGGAAGCCGGGTATCACCATTCAAGCGGAACATATGGAAGAGAAATGAATTTTTCATTTTTCTAAGGTATACGATAAAATAATATCGTAGAATTTCATTAAAGCATCAACTCAAAAATGCCAAGAAATGTCTCTGATAAAGAGGAAGCGATCTTTACCAACCGTCTGTCTTAGTCTTGCAGTAAAGAAAATTTAACAGGTAAAAATGAACTGCTCAGGAATTGAATATTTCCCTGCAGTTTAGCAAAATATCTGGGCAATAAATGAGAATCATATATGAAAAACATCCAAGTAGCAGAATCTGCGTAATCGAAGAATATTTCCCACAGCATTAAAGATAGAGGGAGAAATGACCATTCGTAAATTTATTCCTAAATAAAAATGCTATACAATATAAACGTTACAAAATGACATTGTATAGCTACACTGTGCATTCCATAGACTTTTCCTAAATTGATATGACATCGAAGATTTTACGATTATAATACAAAACAAAAATGGTTTTGTATCTATATTTGTGTATGTCTGTGTGTACGAATATAACTTATTGCACACCAAGTACTATATAACGTAATGTAGGTAAACAAGCACTAAAAAACGGAAAACATTTAAAAGAATGGATAACAGATTTAACCCTAGATAAACCCCGACAGTCAGGGCGTAATAACCATGATGTTGATCGCCCTATATCCTGATCCTAATCCTAATCCTATTACGATTATAAATTTTGATCTCCCATTCATATATATATATATATATATATATAAACTTCTGGTTTTTTATTCATATTTTAGATAACCCTTCACCTAGACATACTTTTATTATGAATATTTTACGTAGAAATAACCCAGTTTAAAACAAATTTTAATGTATTTTTTTTCAAAAAAACTCTTCTAAATTTTAATATTAATACTTTAGGTAACCCTCTTGGAGAAGAAGATTGACCTATTAACCAAAGAGTTATTGGAGAATGAAGTGACAATCGGAGAGTTAAGAGAGGAAGTGCAAACTCTTGAGGTACTTGTGTTATATTAAACATTTCAATTATGAATTAAAACAATTTATTAAAATTTGACTTGTCTTTAAAAAAATTTATTTCAAAAGCCAAAGGGTCTGCATTTATAAAATGTTTTCTCATTTTTCTATTTGTTTAAAATTCCCCTAATTCTTTCATGACTGCATAGGAATTATTAGTATACCTTAAACCAAGAGAGCTCAGCTGAAAAAAATTTAATTGACCCATACTATTTTTTTTTTTTTTTAAATTTTATCCTTGAGAAAAGTTTTGTGAATTAATGATTGTCACAATTAATGAAATATGTTAACAAGATAAGTTATATATACCACTATTGCTTCTGTTGATAATGAAATTAAGGAATGATCTAAAAATTTTTACTACCTAAACATGTCTTTAGGCATAAAAAATGTGTGACATGGATCATCTTAAATAATAGTTAAATTATAATATAGAAATATATCTAACTGATGCTTATAATTTTGGGTCATCATACTTTGTTATCCTTTTTAAAAATTATGGAACCCTACATTAAGCTTGCTCATCTAAGTATATTATAATTATTTCTAAGTATTATGATTTAGTAGTTGCATTTGTATCTCATACGCCTCACTAATGAATTCAATTTCTATAAATCTGTTTTAAAGTATAGTCACAAAGACATTGTGTTGTCTAGTTAAAAACCTGTAGTTTATATGATCTCTTGAAATTGATAATGTTATGAAATAGTTAAAGAAAAATATAAGTCTCTTTTTTTTTTCTTTTTTTTTTTTGTTCATTCATGAATGAGTGAAATTAGCTTTATCTGTAGTTCCATTATGTTTGTTATTTTTTATTCATTAATTCAAATACACTTTTAGATGTGATATGTGTCATTGCAAATCAGCTGCCTCTCTGTGTGCCAATTAATTATCTATTATTTCTGTATGAGCAGTCACCCAAGTGAATATTGTTTATTTGTTTTCATTTGTAAGTTCTGTAATTCTTTGAAACAACTGAAGCAAATGCCTTTGCTTCAGTTGTTTCAAAGAATTACATATAGCACAGTTCAATAGCCCTTAGGTTCTACTTAAATTTGGAATGTTGGAACTAAATAAAATTTGTAGCCATGAAAATTTTTTGCTATGGAAAATAAATGAAACTGGAATATACTTTTAAAAAAATATGAAATGATTCTTAATCAAAAGTAGTAATTATTAATAATAATCTAATGCTAAAACTTTTTTCTTTTTTGACAGTGTGCAATAGATGATTTGAGGTGCCATGTAAGCCTTCAAAAAGTTCAGAAAGAAGAACTAAAAAATGTATATGAAGCAAAAATAGAAGAGAAAGAAAGACTGTTTGAAGAGTTGAAGGAGTCAATGAAGACCAAGAGTCCTGGAAGGAGTTTGAAGGACGAGCTAGAAGAAATGATGGGGGGACAGCCAAGCTTTGGGCGAGATTTAGCTCTTAGGATGGAGGGGGACCAGCCACTATTTCCTCATGCCATTGAACCAGATGGAGACGTCTATAGGCATTCCAAAGCTCTCCCTCAAGCCAAACTCATGTATGTTTCTACTACAGTATCTAATTTTACTGCTTAAATTAAACAGATCTGTGATGAAAAAGCTGTTCAAATTTTCTACACTAATTTCTATGTATTTTGGGGTGCTAAAACTGAAAAAAATATTGTAAAAATTCCTATATATCAGGATTTGCCACAAAATGCAAAACTTCTATTAAAATTTAGCGATTTAGTGACATTTAGTAAATGGAAATACTGATTTTATTAGTTAATTTTGTTTTACTTGAAGAATTGCCATAATATCTAAATTGTCAGAATACGTGATGCCTTATAAAAAAATAAAGGTCATTTTTGGATTCAGTACACCAAAATCCCAAGTGATCTTCTCTCCCACCCTCAAAATTTTCTTTCTGGTGGTCTCTCCCCTCCCAAGTTTTTGTTAAGGGATAGTAATTTTACAGAATGCAATATTTGTTTTATTATGAAAAGTTTGGGGCCCAGGTTTGATAAGGGATAAACATTTGTCCAAGAGTGTAGCAATAGGTTAACTATTGTTTGTACTGACTTAATGAAAAATAGCAGTCACAAATTGTTTGATTGGATACCTTTATTAAACTTGTACGTATCAAAAATATCTTGAAGGCATAATACAGCGGTAAAATTTTTTTTTTTTTTGCCAAATTAAAATTGTTTATTAATCAAGTTTACTAGTTTGATGATACAGATATTTGTTAAGTTAAACTTGCCATAAGTAGAAAATAAAATGAGTAAATTTTAAATTGATTTTATTAATTGATTAATTTTATTAAAATAATTATCTTCCTTGTTTTAGAGAAGCCCCAGTAGTCTGTGAAGAAACAAAAGAGACTGTACATAACAAAATGTCTGATCTAAAATTGAATGACTGGAAATCAAAAACTGCCCGAGTGATAGAAGACTTAATAAAAGAGATAGATCGAGGGGAGCCCCTACTTGACTGTGACTCAACTAAGGGGATTCCCAGCGATGTCCATCCTAATTTCCAGCCCCTACCTCCTGTAAGTAAAT
>KZ807678.1:146329-172649 GCA_000696205.2 Oncopeltus fasciatus | reverse complement strand
ATATTATAATTCTCTATTATACTAATTTCAAATATTACTGTATTCTCATGACATTGTATTTCTACAGCCCTGAAGATGGCTTACAATGTAAGCCGAAACGTTGGCAGATAATCCTTCATTAAAAAAATACATTTTTTTAATTTGTGTTTTTGGATCTACCTCGACCGAACCCCAACTAAAATCATCTTAGAATAATATCTACGGTCAACAAACTCTCTTTTTGAAAAACATTTTTTTTTTTAACAATTTGTATATATACTTTCAATTTAACACGAACAGCCATTGACATATCATTATTTATTGATTTATCATTTATTGATTATTATTTATTTAGCATTTAAAAAGAAAATCGTTTTGAGAAGGCAGAAAGTGAGGAGTCAGGACCCTGTCGTTCCAAAAAAGAACTTTTCAAAAGCTTATTTAGAATGCAAATATTTATTTCACGATAAACTGTAGGTAAATAAAAGTGTTAAGACGGTTTTTCGTTATTCCTCGCAATCCAGTCAACTAATCTTGAATAATTTTTTTTTTTTTTTTTACATAAATAATTTATTTTATTATTTTATATACTTGCTTAGTTACGCTGTACCTACCTAATATACTTTGAGGTTTGCAATTTGTGAATAACAATTCAATGTTTGCGCAACCATTGAGCTAAAAGTTTTAACGGGTGAATACTACGCATAGAAACATGGGATTTGTGCGATCCACAAATTTGTCAATAATAAATCGATCATACTTCAACATTTTTTTTTTTAAGTTTTAGCCTTCCATTCAACCACTTATGGTCATGGAGGAAGGGGCTATCTACAGGTTGCCATGCCATTCTAAACGACCATGGCTCAGGACAAGCTTTTAATTATAAATAAAAGATTGCCCTGGGCAGTATTTGAACCCGCAGCGCCAGGATTGCGAGACCCGAACGGATCCCATGAGCAACCCCGGCGCCCCATACTTCAACATAGAAAGTAAGAAAATAAAGAAGTCTTACCATGTAAGATGAATTTCCCTTGAATATCTTGATGACTAAAATGTAATCATATGATATTTTCTTGATAATAATTGTTTGCTGGGTACATCTCTTAGGTAAATAATGCATTTCTGATTTTATCATTGAAGTTATCGCTAGCGATTTGTAATCCTGATTTTTATTTTATTTAATAATAAGTGCTGCAAAAAGATCAATATTTACACCCGACTTATTTTTATTTTCCTGCAATATTAATACTCGGAGTAATTATACATTGATACAAAACTTTAGGATGACAAATCAATCAATAATGAGCTCCTTTATCAATTCATAAAGAACATTGAATCTATTAGGAGGTATGAGCTCGAAGTTATTGATTTCAGATAAACTTCACCATAAGAAGTGCACTTCCAATAGGCTGATTATATTCTGTTATTCTCATTCTCAAAAAGCCTTCATATGTATCCATAAGAATCCGAAAAGCAATCCAGTGATATTGCAGGCGTTTGTTGCAGCAATGAGACCGAAGTATTTCATTAGACTCATATGTATGCCTCGATATGGTGGAACCCGAATATAATTTGGTTTTGCATACTGGGAGCCATTGGATCAAGAGTATTATGTTTCAACCATAGTGCTCAAGTCCCCATGTCGACCCATGTTCCTTTATCAAAGTTTTCTTCCTCTGAATCTTCACTGTTTGAGACCGGGGCTCCCCTAGCCATGGACAAGCTATCCTTGCCGTCCAGTGAGAAGAGCATGTCCGATACTTTCTGCACGTACAAGCGGACAGCCACCTGTTGCTCCACGATGGGCCTCTTCAGAATGGACTTCCAGTCGGGCAAACGCATCGGATAGCCCTTCGGACAGTTCCGTTCCCAGAGCTCAGCAGCGCTCTTTAATACCATCCAGTTTTCGAACGCCGATGGAATGTGAGTTCCTCGTTCGGGAACGTTTTTGCCCCATCTCACTTTTCCCTTATCTTGCACCAGGATGTCATCTGGCTCCTGGTCAGACAGATCAATTTCAAGAAATTCACGGAATCCGCTTTTACCTATAAAAAAAAAGACTAATCAAGAAGAAGGAAGTCAAAGCCAAAAACGCCTTTTGCATTCACATTTTTCACAAAGTCCATACATTAATTTTTTATAAATGTTTTAGAAGTCTTTGAAAAATCTATTGATCTCTTTGCTGAGCCAAAGAGCCAATAACATAATTCAGACCAATACTTAATTTTTCCAATGTTTATAAGTTAAAAGTAGACTCCTCAATATTTATACAATTTACTTTATGTCTACTGAACGGAGTGAGGCAGCCAATATCTAATAATGGACTGTTGTGCTAGGAATGATGGCAAAGATGATCTGAACGAGTGAGGTAACTAAGTTCTAGTAATGGATTGTTAAGCTAGAGATGATGGCGAAGATGATCTGAACGAGAGTGGTAAACTA
The DNA here is from genome assembly GCA_000696205.2 of Oncopeltus fasciatus. Taxonomy (NCBI): domain Eukaryota; kingdom Metazoa; phylum Arthropoda; class Insecta; order Hemiptera; family Lygaeidae; genus Oncopeltus; species Oncopeltus fasciatus. Next base: position 170,228 of record KZ807678.1, on the reverse strand, counting down.
GGTTCTAGTAATGGATTGTTAAGCTAGAGATGATGGTCAAGATGTTTTGAACATGTGAGGCAGCCAAGATCTAGTAATTGATTGTTAAGCTAGACATGGTGGCGAAGATGATCTAAACGAGAGAAGTAAACTAGGTTCTAGTAATGGATTGTTAAGCTAGTGATGATGGCGAAGATGATCTGAACGAGTGAGGCAGCCAAGATCAAGTAATGGATTGTTAAGCTAGAAAGGATGGCGAAAATAATCTAAACGAGTGAGGCAGCCATGATCTAGTAAGGGGCTGTTGAGCTGGGGATGATGGCTAACATGAACTGAACGAGTTAGGCAGCCAATATCTAATAATAGACTGTTGTGCTAGGGATGATGGCAAAGATAATCTGAACGAGTGAGGTAACTAGGTTCTAGTAATGGATTGTTAAGCTAGAGATCATGGCTAAGATGATCTGAACGAGAGTGGTAATCTAGGTTCTAGTAATGGATTGTTAAGCTAGTGATGATGGCGAAGATGATCTGAATGAGTGAGGCAGCCAAGATCAAGTAATGGATTGTTAAGCTATAAATGATGGCAAAGATGATCTAAACGAGAGAGGTAAACTAGGTTCTAGTAATGGATTGTTAAGCTAGTGATGATGGCAAAGATGATCTGAACGAGTGAGGCAGCCAAGATCAAGTAATGGATTGTTAAGCTAGAAATGATGGCGAAGATTATCTAAACGAGAGAGGTAAACTAGGTTCTAGTAATGGATTGTTAAGCTATAGATGATGGCAAAGATGTTCTGAACTAGTGAGGCAGCCAACATCTAGTAATGGATTGTTAAGCTAGAGATGATGGCCAAGATGTTTTGAACATGTGAGGCAGCCAAGATCTAGTAATTGATTGTTAAGCTAGACATGGTGGCGAAGATGATCTAAACGAGTGAGGCAGTAAGATCTAGTAAGGGACTGTTGAGCTGGGGATGATGGCTAACATGAACTGAACGAAACGCCAAATGTCTGGAATACAAAATAAAAGGAATCGTTGATTAATTATAATTAATGCTGTAAAGTAAGGAATNTATATATATTGAATATCAATTTTGGTATATGAAAATGTATATACTAAAGAAATTTTACAAAATTAACGTTATGCCTGGATCTGTTTCGGTTTTCCTGTAATCTGAATACGGGTTAAAAATCGTATCACGCTATAATGGATGGAATATGCAAATTATTATTATGAAAACGACATGAAATTATTAAAGTAATTTATTTTTCATTATTTTTTTAAAATTGACTGCATATTTAGATCAGTCAAACTTTAATTATTAGTTCCTCAGAGAGGCGCTCAACCAATTTTAATTAAATAAAAGTGCTGTATTTATTTATAATTTAAACCGAATGAAATTGCACATACATCTTTAATTATAACTTTTGCTTTTACTAATTACGAATATTCTCTTATTAGGAGTGGTTCACTCGACATTTTATTAAAAATGATTTCAATGTCCAATTGGCATAATTTGCATTTAACTAGACATGTAGGATTTAAATGAGTATTTGTAAATATGTTCTATAAGCCGTTAAATACTTGTAGTAGAAAGTGGGGTTTACCTAAAACCAAAATTTTGTTAGAAGTACTTTAACTTTTAGTGAAGGAGTTAATTTGTATTCGTATTAGTTAAAATTGACTTATATATTAAAAATAATCATGAGATTATTTTCTAATAATTAAAAACATAGCACCGTTGGAAATGGAAATTAATTTGAAACCCATCTTTTGATTATTATAATTTCCAGCAAACCAATTTTTCATTAAAAAGCAGAACAGATCTATCAACGAAACGATGTCCAAAAATATTTTCTAAAAGCTAAGAAAATTTGGTTGATTATAAGTTGGCTTAACAAGAAAACCAAAATTAAATTAGAAATATTATCTTGGCTAATAAAAAAAATAAACAAAAATAAGTCTAAGATATTATAAAGATATTTCATTTTAATAATTAATATTTCTCCCTTTAAAGTATATATCAATATTTAACATAAATAATTAAGTNAGGTTCTAGTAATGGATTGTTAAGCTAGTGATGATGGCAAAGATGATCTGAACGAGTGAGGCAGCCAAGATCAAGTAATGGATTGTTAAGCTAGAAATGATGGCGAAGATTATCTAAACGAGAGAGGTAAACTAGGTTCTAGTAATGGATTGTTAAGCTATAGATGATGGCAAAGATGTTCTGAACTAGTGAGGCAGCCAACATCTAGTAATGGATTGTTAAGCTAGAGATGATGGCCAAGATGTTTTGAACATGTGAGGCAGCCAAGATCTAGTAATTGATTGTTAAGCTAGACATGGTGGCGAAGATGATCTAAACGAGTGAGGCAGTAAGATCTAGTAAGGGACTGTTGAGCTGGGGATGATGGCTAACATGAACTGAACGAAACGCCAAATGTCTGGAATACAAAATAAAAGGAATCGTTGATTAATTATAATTAATGCTGTAAAGTAAGGAATCCCTAATTCCACCCCTCATAGTTTGGGAAAAAGTATTTGGAAAGCCATGAGCAACTGTTGTATAATAATTATTGTAAATTTTATAACAATAATCTCCATTGTTTTCTTAGCTAATACATACCAGATGTTTTAGAACTGTGGGATGCTGCCGGTGAAGATTCTGCACAAGCAACTTTCTCATTCCGCTTACAAAATAAAAAATTACAAACTTTTCTTATGCGACTTTGTATTGATCTTAAGCAATTGCATATTCTGTACAGTCCTAAAAATAATTAAAAATTTGAATGTAATATAATTAATATAAATAGTTATACATTTTAATAATTACGTAGTACAATAATATTAAATAATAGATTCTAAAAGAATAAGTTGTGCATTCCATGTCCTGCCTTCAAATAATTTATATCTGTCTGCAGTACAATGATTTTTAAACTGGTTAAAAGGAAGTCGAATAATATCATCGTACATTATAAATGTGAAATTATTATGAATCTCACTAAAATTTCAAAAAGCACCCACAAATGGTAGATTTCTTGAAAATACATCAATTCACATCATGGTTGATGTCCAAGTCAATTTGGACAACATGTAGACACTATGGAGCCTTCTGGACAACAATGGCTCTTCCTCAAGTTTCTGAACTATCAATAAAACTCACTATTAAATGTAAACTAAGGGGTGCCTGGGTAGCTCATCGCAATCCTTCAATTCTTCTAGATCAAATTTCCCCAGGGCAAGCTTTCGAAAAATAAAAGCTTTTCCTGAGTTATGGTTGTTTTGAATGGGATGGTAACCTGTAAATAACCCCTCCACCTGAAAGAAATTAGGTTTTGAACGAAAGGGATGTTAAAATCGTGGTGAAGGGAGGAATTGGATATGTAATAGGGAACCTTAGCGATTATTCTGAGGGTTTTGGATTAAAAAGACTAGATTCGTTGTATGTTGGAAGGCTTGGCAGCACCCCAGATTTCTATTTCACATGTCTAGATTGGTCTAATTTGGATTGGAATTTTGGATCCTTTGCATTGCGAGGTTATTGTCCAACAATTTATACTTTTTTTTTTTGGGCACAACTTCTAACTGCTGAACAACTAACTCAAGAAATGAATGATAGATCTTACTGAGGATACATTAAACGGGAAATTCTAATGAAGAATCTGTTTAATATGTCTGGATGTGACGTAACATTACTTCCGAATGTAACATAACTTTTTTCTTTGATTTATTCTATAAATTATAAGAACTCTAAAATATTGTGAAAATATTTTCTCAAACAAAATGACTTTTTCAATTAGGCTTTTTATTTTATTTATTTATTAAGGAATTAAAGGTATGACTTCGAGCTAAAGAATATGAGTACAGCATACGGTTAGAATTTCAGTGAATATAGACATAAATATAATACCAAAAGTTCAGAACGATCATATTTAGAAAGATTTTAGAAAAATTTTAAAGGTTTCCTAGCACAGCTGAACAAAAAATATTCAAACAATGAGAGGGAATAGAATAAAAAAAATTCTATCTGTCCCAGCCAGGACTCGAACCTGGATCTCCTGCTTGCCGGGCCGGAATGTTTCCATTACACAAAATATTTATTTAAAAAAAATATATATTCATGTACCCTCACCTGCCGGAGTAGAGTAGTCCTGTCCCATATCATTATCTTTCTCTTCCTAGTGCTTCCACAATCATAACTCACATCACTTGACACTTGAATGACAAATTTATATTTTCATATACACATATATCAGTTTTATGCATTTAAAATCAGTTTTGTGGAGAACGGATAGCGTAAAATGCTGTCCCTATGTCGAAAAAAATATTTTTCTTGAACATGTGTCAATACAGAAGAATACATTGAGAGATTTCTCGTTCAGTGATTATAACCTATTTCTTGTAGGAATGTAAATATAAATTTATCCACAGCTATTAAGTATTTATTAACGAAACAAAATGAATGAAGAATAAAAACGAAAATCAACGTAATTTCAACTTTTCACTATGATAAAGTGCAATAATGTCATGCAATGTCTTGCTAAAAACTACATTTATTTGTACATTCGACCTTTATTTTCGCCATGTGATAAATAAAACTTTCAATTTCCCTTTCATGTTTGTAGTTCAGAGCCTTAAAATTTGCAGCTTCGAGGTAGGATGATTTATCCTACTGTTACCGTGATGGTAATTGACAATAATAATGACAATTTAAGGTACAATTGCATTTACTTATTTTTTAAATAAGTTCACTTGGAAACCCATTCTCATTGGAAGGTGATCTTCGAATGAGAATGGATTTCCCATTGAACTTATTGAAAAATATAAAAGTAAATGCAATTGTTCCTTAAATTGAGACTGAGCAATTAGCTCTTTAATCTGCTACAGCAATTTGAAATATAGGATTAACTATTTAGGAATATTGGCACACCACAGCCTCTTACATCATTACTTAGCCATGTCATTCCCTAAGACTCAGCAGGTTCATTTGAAGGCATATAGAGAATATTTATCATATTAAGATGATCGGGCCCATTCTCCCTGCAAAGTGACATTTATTTTTATTTTATATATAAAAGGTTGGTTATTATTTAGCTATTTTGTTTTGATATTATACAAAAAAAAAAAAAAAAGTTGTATGAGTAGAAGAGTTAATTCAGTTTCTCATTTCTCTGCTGGGAGTCAATATATCATTGGTTGGCTGGGTCAGAGTGTGCCATCTGATAAGAGGTCACTTACCTCGCGGAGGAGAGGTGAATTCGCTCGCGCGGACACATGTCGTGCAGGGGTTGGCGAACATCATCAGCAAGAGACATCTCCGCCGCGGTCATCAAGTGATGAGTGCACAACGCGCCAGCGGCGGCGGCAGACCGGGCGAGGGAAGTGGGCCACCGCCGACCGACCGACCGACTGTACTCCTGACCCAAATTTGCACGTGCAAAAAATAAATAAAGTCGAGAGAGGGAGAAAGAAGGCCGGCGACCGGCGGGAGGCGGCACCTGGCGGAGCGGACTGGTACTAACAACCCCCACCATCTCCGCAGCCAGACACTGCCTAGTGGTCAACTTGTACCTCCATATGGGGTTGGAAGAATGATAATACCGAGATAAATGGAGAAAACATCTCTAAGATCAGCTAGAATTGCCTCCTACTTATATTATATCTTCCTACTATGCAATCTTGGAAGTCCAAAAACAGAGACAAAAATGTGAGCATGGTTAATAATAAATAAATGAAATTAAATAATTGAGAAATACTTACTAAGCTCATTGAAGGTGTTCGGTAAGTTCTGTACAATCTGTACTTTTTATAAAGCCTTAAACTTCATAAATACTCATCTGATTTTGTGCGTCAAACAATTAGGCACTTATTCAAGAAAAACAAATTTATTTGTGTTGCATTTTTTTTTCATATGTTCAATGATGACTGTTATCTTATGCTTCAAGTAACCTATTATATGTAGTTTTATAACATTTGTAGTTAGTTAGACATGCCTATTGTTTTAATACTTATCTCAGTGATCCTCTTGGAATGTCAGCCAAAAATGTTTTCATGTATTCTCATTAACAAATTTATTAGACGTGCCAAATGAATAAAATCCCTAAATAGATTTATTTAGATGTCTTCATTGAGAGGTGTAGTACATAATAAGTACTATTAATATATAATTGAAACTTATCGCTTATGATCAATTAAAAGTTATAAAAACTCAATAAGTTATAAAAAAATTATTGTTATACGTTCATTTTATGATAACAAATAATTTATACTATCCTTTTAGTAAATTTCTCCCTCAGCTATTTATTGAGCTTATCACTGTATGTATGTGTGTAAATACATAAAAATATATAAATTTAGTCTTTAACGAACTTTTCCAATGTTTTCCAAAAANTAAATAAAAAGGTATCTTTGAAAAAGGGCTGAAATTTAAAATTTGATTAGACAGATAAGGAGCCCTTCTATTACTCCCGTTGCATATGGATAAAATACTTTAATTTAAAAATAAATAAACAAAAATAAGATAAAGGTAATCCCCCACTCAGAACAATAAAAATTATTTCAAATTGCATTTAAAATATATATACCAAATTTCATTACGAACAACATATAATTGTGTTCAATTATAGTGGCTATTACAATGGCTTATAATCAACAACATATAATGGCTTTAGGCCGGCAATTCAAAATTAACGATTCAGGCAAATCCCCACTTCTATTTGACCAATTTTGCTGAATAAATCCAAAAAATATGTCTTTTATAATTAACAAATCTGTTTTGATTTTCATTACTCTGAAGTAAATATGCAAGCCTGTTGCATCGAAAAAACTTATTTCTTTTTTTTTTTTTTTTTTTACGATTCAATAAAATTTACTTAATATTATAATATCAATAACTATTTTAATACTGTATGTCTATATTAATTCAGTTTAAATATAAATCACATCCAAAAAAATCATTAAAATAACTCATATTCAGTTCGCAGATATTAAATATTAAAAAGTCCGTCATACAGTAAGCAGTAAGGAGTCGCGTAATGTAAGTAGATTTCCAATGTTTCATTAAGGGTGGATATAGAGAAGAGTAAATGAGTATATTTTTTTTTTTTTTTTGTTAAAAATATTGTTAAGTACAACGTTAGAAAATTATATTTTGCACCCATTATATATTATAGACTTTTTCCTAAGACAAATAACAACGAAGATACTAATCCTAAGATGATTTTAGTTGGGGTTCGGTCAAGGTAGATCCTGATCTGACAGGATCTACCTTGACCGAACCCCAACTAAAATCATCTTAGAATAATATCTACGGTCAACAAACTCTCCTTTTTGAACAAACAACGAAGATATTACGATTTCCATGGTCAGACAGCCATATACTGCCTGTCTGTAGCTTTCTTGTTCACAAAATACTCTTTGGAAGCCATCGTTATGTCCTGCGGCCATCAAAGTTCTTGAAGAGTTGTTGCGGATGGGTTTCTTTTGTTTATTTTGATAGTTACTTGTTTCACGACCATGCTCTGCACAGCAATGTACGAAGACATATCTTCATGTTTGAACTTCCAAATACTTCAGCTTGCTATTCGGTTCTAATTCGGTTTCTGTGCATTAAAATGATGGAATCCGCCCAACACTCGAAATTACACTTTTTTTAAAATCTTCATTATTGTGCATTTTTAAAAATAGTATTATTCTAAAATTGCAGTTTACATCTATTTTTTTTTAGTAATGCTGATAGTAAGGGAGACATCAAGATTTTGAATTATGGTCTTCCCCTATACCTTCCCTACACCTCGACCTTTTTTACACACAATTTTATTTTTCACCCAAAACTCTAAATTACTCAAATAGAGATAGAGACAAAAAACTCCAGGTAAAGTAGCTTTTCTTTTAAATACAAAAAAAAAAATAAATTGAAAATGAATTTCATGTTGATATTGATAAAAACATGGAATAACTATAGTCCACTTAAAGTCTATATAGGTTCTTAAAATGTTATATTTCTCCTGTAGTTTTTTTTTTTTTTTTTTTTTTTTTTTTAATTCACCTGCTCACAAGACACTGCCAAAAGTAAGTTACATGATACAGATCATATGAATAGAGAAGAATTTATTGTTACTTAGAGAATTTAGTAAATTAAAAAACTATGAACATTCTCATAATTTATATTAAACAATATCATTATTCAGATATTTGTTCTCTTATTTTTAAAGATTAACACTCAAATATTATACATTTAAAATATGAATGTAAAATTATCTATCCATTTGTTAATCTTTAACTAAATCTAAATATTGTAAATATTAAAATAAATGTATATTTTTTTTAGAAATGGTTCAGTATTACTGAAGATAAGTTTCAGAAACTTAATAATATTAAAACTTTTTGAAAATATTTCAGCTGGAGTTTCGTGCACATAAATTCATAAATTGCAATGATTGTATACTGTGGGGATGAAATAAAGATAAACATGATGAAAATAAGAAATAAACTTTTTCATAAAGGTTTATTAAAATAATTATTAGAACTTTTAGAGGAAAACTCATATAAATATATGACATTTGAGAAAAGTATATTGACTTTAATATTTAAGTTAAAAATTTTTTTTTTAAAGAATTGAAGTTAGACCGCACGCTCCTGCACTAGTAGTAAGTTTGAAATATAGGCAGTTCGCTAATAATTAATCTCTACCGGTGCAAATATTAGTGAAATGTAACACAGGAATAGGTCACTCGAAGGTAACACAAGACATAAACGTGTTAACTGTTGAGATTCTCATTCAGCCTGGAGCGAAAATTGTCCTCCCTCATTTTCGAAAATTTAATGGAAAAAAAAAAAAAAAAAAAAAAATCGTTGCCCCGAGAGGGTCACTTACAATCATGCGGAATGAACACATAAATAAAGAAAGGCAAGAAATCACTTATAAATTATTTTCCAGCCAAGTTCCGAAACGCATTCTCTGGCGCCTCAAAACGAATCTCAAAAGCAGCCGAAGTAATAAGTAGTAACGACCATATGTAAAAGAGAAAAAAAAATGTATTATTGAAACATAGGCGTCCAATGCAAATTGAAAAGATATCGTGTCGAAGGCATAGCAATGGCATCCCTACTAAAGAAAATGATAAGATTAGTAATAATAATTCGTTGTCTATCCTCAACGCAAATTGCCAAGTAAAATTGGTAAAAACACACAAAAATAATTAGCAACGAAATGATGTCCAATATTGAAAGCACTGCTTTCCAGTAAGGTTTCTTTCAGGGACAGATGTTTTTTTCTCCAAAACTTCCTAACAAAAAGGAAAAAACACTCTAAACATTAGTACTTAATATATATATATATATCCTTTTTAAACATATATGATCACTAGTAATAATAAACAATTTCTCTTCTTCTGTCTTCATATTATATTTTATATAAGCCTGATTTTTCCTTTATGTTTATTCCACTTCAGTATAAATTAATGGAATTACAATTCACAAATATGAGCTTGAAACATTAATTTTTAATTAGAAATAGGATATAAGCAAGCTGAAATTCGAGCCTTTTTCAGCCCTTCTGCGATTTAGGGTTCAACATTGGAGTCTGTCACTTCCAATTCCACACCCTCTCTGAACTGGGCGGTATGGAGCGCTATACGAGGGGCCATCAAAAGGAAGGGTATTTATGAGAACCGTTCATGGTGTCAGGTGTGTGGGTTGTATCTTCCTGGTCACTGATGCAATTGAACTGAATTAACTCTTTATTAAAAAAATTATCTGTACATTTTTTACACTTAATTTTTTGATGGGGTACATGATAAGAGTCCTTGCTCGTCTATCCCGGGACGTAACTCGTCCTCAGAGAGGAGCCCAGGTTAACCCGCGATAGACTACCCGGCACCCATCTTCTCCTTATCCTAGGATAAGAAGGAGACTAGGCAGGGAGTCAAGGAGGGATTGAGAGGGGGAGAAAAATGCCAGTGCATTCACTCCCTAGGTATTAAACTAAACTGACTGGAGTAGGAGGTCCCTTGGCCACCTCCTCTTGAGGCGTCGGGGAGGGTTGTCGGGATGAACGTGGGATGCCAAGGAGAGGACTAGAGGATTTGGATGTCCTTGGATGTTTGTCTGGAACTTATCAAATCTGGAGGGGATGAGCTCGGAAACAAAAGGTACTTGCAGGTCAGAATGGATGGTTTTATTGGATACGTAGGGAGGAGTGTTGAGGATTGTGCGAAGGACTTTGGACTGGAACCCCTGGATGCATCTAATGTTTGATGGCTTCGCTGTGCCCCACAATTCAATACCAGATGTCCAGATGGGTCTGATTAATGTTTTGTAAATAGTTATTTTGTTTTCTATTGTTAATCTGGACCTTTGGTTCAGCAATCTGTAGAGCTGTCCAAAGCGTCTGTTTAGCTCTTGTCTCTTTGTCTGTAAGGGAGTCTTCCAGGTTAGTTACTGTCTAGGTAGAACCCAAGATAGCGGACTGTCGGACTGTTTTTATGCCTCAATGTTCCAACAGCATGCTTATCATTATAAGCATGGACCATGGACTCATGCAAATACCCAAGAATTCCCGAAATGATTTCCAAGTGGGCAACGATCATTGTTAAGTCTGTGCATGACTTGCCAGTTGTTGAGAAAAAGGTTGAAGCTTGGCTGAAACTCGGATCATTTACAATTACAAGTTTGGTTCACAAGATAAATTTTCAACTTGCATTCCTTTTGGATCGGTGATTCTCGATCCCCATATCGTTGACTACCCACTAATATTACCCATCACGACAATGTTACGGCCAATCTTGCGAAGTACTCTTTCCAAGCAAGAAAAAAATTCCTATTGGAGAACTCAGGACATGACATAGACAATGATAATATAAATATTCATCCCCGGAATGTCTCCATGAGCAACTGATGTTAAGTCGGTGGCAAGATCCTGCATCGAAGTATTAAAAAATGAAGCGCATACATGTGCTTTTGAAGATATGTTCCAATAGTTCATGGCTTTAGATTAGCTTCAACATTTTTTTTCCCATTAACATCCGTTTCTAGCCTATTTTAACCGGTTCGGCTTGTATGGTATGTATGTAAATCCAACTTTATTTGTGATAAATAAGTGATATAATGAGTTTTATCTATCTCTTTGGAAAGTAAAAATAAATCTTCTATGCAGCTATTTAGTAAGGTTATCCATCAGGAATAACAAGTATTACCTTCCCTGCAGTTTACGTTCTTATCATTTTGATGTCAGTGAAATTATTATTTTGTCTTTAAAAAGTATGGTTTAGTTCGTTATGCTAATCAGCAAGAGCCTTCCCCTTAAACATTCGAAAACATTCTTTTTATTATTTACTCTTTTATTTTCACTAACTATCATTTTTGATCGATGAAGAAAAATATATAAGTTATTTTTTGTTTACTGTTCTCTGTTTGGTGACAAAAAATGAAATCATTTTGGTTATGTTTTGCAGTAGGTATATTTAAATTCCCCCTAATTGCCTCTTTCCCTGAACCAGGAAAGTGGGATTTCAATTTAACAAAGGCAAGTTTTATGACAGTTGTTTTTTAATTAATCATTTTCTTTTTTTTTATAGATAATTAAATTGTTTTTTTTTTCTATAGGAATCAAATTATCAGACTGTTAGCAAAACTTTGTTTAAAGAATCCCAGATTTTTATCAAAGGTATTTAGTATTTGGCATTTAATTTTATTTTAATATTTACAATATTTAGATTTAGTTACAGACTAACAAATGGATAGATAATTTTACATTCATATTTTAAATGTATAATATTTGAGTGTTAATCTTTAAAAATCAGGGAACAAATATCTGAACAATGATATTGTTTAATATAAATTATGAGAATGTTCATAATTTGTTAATATACTAAATTCTCTAAGTAACAATAAATTCTTCTCTATTCATATGATCTGTATCATGTAACTTACTTTTGGCAGTGTCTTGTGAGGAGGCTTATTCAACTAATATATTAATAGGATGGACTCTTCATGAGTCACCCTGCTACAGGGACTTCCAGAGGTTTGGACAAGTAAGTTTTTCCTAATACATATGTTTTCTTTTATTTTTTTATTTGTTTATAGAGTTAGCCTCCTTTCAACCACTTAGGGTCATGGAGGAAAGGGCTATCTACAACCATCCATTCTAAACACCCATGTCTCAGGACAGGCTTTTATTTATAAATAAAAGATTGCCCTGGGGGGAATTTGAACCAGCAGCGTCAGTATTGGGAGACCTGAATGAATCCCCTGAGCTACACTGGCACCCCTTTCTTGAGCTTTAAAAGTGTATTTTGTTCGTTCCTGAACATTTTTCATAAAAAATATACATTTATCATAACAGAAAATAGTCTTAATTAGTGCCCTACTACTACCTACTACTAATTTTATAATATATTGTATGTAAGGCTACAACTGACTGTAATGGAGTTGACTCATTCTGTTGCATTCAGCCAACTATCATTATACTGACATATAGAAATATTTTGTTCGATTTCTTTAAATATGTATGAATATATATATATATATATATATATATATATATATATATATATATATATATCTATCCCCTCCTCTGAGTTTCTAATTGGTCTTGCAAAACTAGTCTTGACCAAAAACGCCTTCACCTTTAATGGTGATACCTATTTATAAATTGGAGGTACAGCGATGGATACCAAAATGGCCCCTTCTTATGCCAGTTTATACATGTGCCAATGTGAACAAATGTTCTTGGCCTCCCGCCCTTTGCAACCCCTCGTCTGGAAAAGATATCTGGATGATATTTTTATGATTTGGACCCACTGACAGAAATCCCTATCCACAATCCTATAGGACCTTAATAAGGCTTTTCCCATAAAGTTCACATGGAATATATCTAAAGACGAAGCCATTTTTTAGATGTTGATATAAAACTAGTAGACAACCACTTCATCATTGGTGTTCACATCAAGCCCATTAACAAACAGCACTATTTAAATTATTCCAGCTACCATCCTCCACACACCAAGAGGTCCTTAACTTACTCTCTTGGGGCCACCTCATCTTTAATTCTCAAGAAACATAAGAGAATTACTTAAAAGAATCTCTTCCTCAAATGGATTATCTACCCAAACTCCTCAACAAAAAAAAACCCTTTCTTCAGACCGAACCTTCCATCCTAAACCTAAATCTCCTAATGCCTGAACTCCTAACCTGGTTACTGAATATTTCTCCGGGGTAGAAGTATCAAGACCAAAATATACGAAGCCCTCCCTATTATTCAGAACAATCCATCTAACAGCTCCCTACTACCACAAATACATGGCATTACATACAGGAAAGCCCCCAACCTCCTAGATTTATTAAACAGAAAAAATTTTTACATAGGAAAATGTTCTAAGCCCCTAAATCTCAGAATTAATAATCATAGAGCATCCTGTTCAGAACCACAGTCCCCTCTTCCCATAGAGCATAATTTTCTTAATGTATGACTGTTTTGTCATGCCTTTTGATATTCATAGGAGACTGATGAACAAAATAGGAGTGGTGTTCCCTTTCTCCCTGCACAGTGATGTTCTCTTATTTATTTTATTGTTATTTCTCTATGTCAACAAATTACAAGATGTTAATAACAGAATGTAATAAATAAAGATTTATTTATTTAAAAAAAATATATATTCATGTACCCTCACCTGCCGGAGTAGAGTAGTCCTGTCCCATATCATTATCTTTCTCTTCCTAGTGCTTCCACAATCATAACTCACATCACTTGACACTTGAATGACAAATTTATATTTTCATATACACATATATCAGTTTTATGCATTTAAAATCAGTTTTGTGGAGAACGGATAGCGTAAAATGCTGTCCCTATGTCGAAAAAAATATTTTTCTTGAACATGTGTCAATACAGAAGAATACATTGAGAGATTTCTCGTTCAGTGATTATAACCTATTTCTTGTAGGAATGTAAATATAAATTTATCCACAGCTATTAAGTATTTATTAACGAAACAAAATGAATGAAGAATAAAAACGAAAATCAACGTAATTTCAACTTTTCACTATGATAAAGTGCAATAATGTCATGCAATGTCTTGCTAAAAACTACATTTATTTGTACATTCGACCTTTATTTTCGCCATGTGATAAATAAAACTTTCAATTTCCCTTTCATGTTTGTAGTTCAGAGCCTTAAAATTTGCAGCTTCGAGGTAGGATGATTTATCCTACTGTTACCGTGATGGTAATTGACAATAATAATGNTTGATCATGATGATATATGAATAATAATATATTTTATTTTTAGGTAAAAGCATCTGACAAAATATTAATAAATACCTTAAATTAGTGGGGCAGATATGTGATTAGATAAATTAATAAAACTTTTTTAAGTTTGTTTACAATTTGTTGGATAATTCACTGATTGTAGTTTCTTTTAGGAATTATGTCTAGATTTTTCTTTATAAGTATAAGTTATATTTCATTGCTATGATAATGCTCCTAATCAAATTAAATTTTTATAGTGATAGTTGATCGTCAACCTTTCTTAGGAAGGATTGGCCAAGGAATCGGTCTTGGAATTTGAAGAAATAAAAACTAGTTTGTGAAGAAAAATGTTTTAAGTATTGTTAATGTTTTGACCTAAATTTCAGTACTTCTTCAGGGTGTGATAGAGTTTGAGAGTCTCTTACTTTAGAGTAACTAAATCATGACTTCCCAAACTAAATAATGTATTTATTACAGTTGAGACTGGTTATTTTTGTTTTTAATGCTGGAGTTATTGAGGAATTGAGATGTTTTAATATATAAGTCAATAATTTAGCATTAGGATATAAATATTCCTTATTTTTCATGATTTTATGTATGTGTGTGAGTGTATGCATATAATCTACATAAAGTGGAATTAGTACATAAGTGCCCCCCCCCCTTCTTTATTTCCAGCCAGCCTTGTATCCATTGTCTTCTTTGGTCACTTAAGCTTAAATTATTTATTTGCTCCAAATAATGCTCTTCAGTTTCTTTATTTTGTGATTTTGTTAAACAATCTCTGATTTCAGACATTTGGAGAGGAACCATTTAATGCTTTAGACAATAATACAATTATTGTTCTTCAAGCACCAGATGAACCTTACTCCTGTTCTACCCACATTAACCTGGTAAGTTTTTCTTCTATTTTCACTTATACTTATTAGTTTTTAAAGATACTGGGTCTACTCAGGAAATACTAATAAATACATCTTTTGGTTGCCATTCATTAGCACCATCTGAATGCCTAGTGCTTAATGTCCTTTTGTCAGAATTAATTTTATTCAAAATAAAGAATTATTCTAATTATCTCAAACAAATTGAGGAAATGCATTATGAGGAAGCAGTATTATAGATATTGTGTAGTATATGTGTGAGTTGTTAATTAACAAAGGGCACTAGAAAAGTTTTGCTGTATGAATGATGGAATAACAGAAGGAAGGAACAGGTTGTCATATGCACAGATCTATCCCAGCCTGCTTAGTAGCTGGGTGAGCTATGGTTATCTCCCATTGGACTGTGCTAATGAAGGGGGGTCAGAGATCTCACCCAGATCTAAAGTTGAATAACCAAATTATATATCACATATTTTCAAGTGGGTTAAATGTTGATCAGTGTTTGAAGGAAATGCTGATAGTGTTTGGAGATTATTTTCAGTCCATACAATGATATTTAGATATAGGGTACCAGGAGTTTTGAAGAGAAAAATTTAAGATGCTTCAAGGCCATGCAGTCAGCTTTATCAGTGATTGATGTAAACCTTAATGTTGTCTTCAGCTGTCATATACTTTGAATTAGCTTGGATGACAAATCATTTAGGTTGATGCTAGGTTGCTAAAAAAGTTCAAAAATGAAAAAAAGTATGGGTGTTTGCAGATGTGGAATCCCCCCTCCCACACATACTGTTGAAAATGTGAGGGCCTTTGTTAAGCTAGTGCTACCAATAATTTAGAATTTTACTCCAAGGAACATTTTTAGATAACTTCCATTTCTGTAGAGAATGTGTCATTAACATTGATTTTAATTAGAAAAAATGGCAGTGTCTCTTTCTAAAGCATAATTTTTATGTTCCAAATATATCATAAAACAGCTAATCTTTTTAATAATCAGTTATAATTTTCACAAATGTGTAGTAATCAGTGAAAAGTAATATTGGAATTTATTTATGTTACAAATAATATTTTGTCATATTAACTTTATACCTTTTTTACTATAGTATTCAACCCATTTTTGTGTTTTACATGGTTTGATAAAATGAGAATCAATTTTCAACTAATTATGTATATTTTTAGAATACATTATTATTATTATTATTTATATAGTATGTTGTCAATTTTCTTTTTCCAGAAGCAATTTCTAAATAGATCTTCAGAGAATGGTACTCCTTCCAAGTCATCTGCTATTACAAGTCTGCAAAAACTGAAAAGCCCGCCTACTGTTAGTTTTATAAATTTATCAATTAATTGCACCATAAATAAGATTATTAGATTAATTAACTAGTGAATAATTTTCACACAATATTTTGCTAACTTCTCTTATTAATTAAAGCTAATATATTCAAAGCACGTTGCCTGTAGGACTATAAAACTAAAAATTTGTTATTTTGAAGCTTGCAGATGAAAGACAGTTCTCTATAGGAATCGTCAATTATTATTTCACTGTTTTTTAAACTTTTTTTTCCCCCATATTGATGAAGTTTTAAAATTTCAACTTTCTAAAAAAAATTATAAATCTGCTAACCATTAAATTTAAAACACTTTCAAACTATCATTTCAATTTGGATTGTTGAAGATGACAAACTTTCATATCAAATCTATCATATAAAATACCTTTTATTTTTTAATTTAAAGGTAGTATATAAGAAATCAAAATGGAAATGAAGATCGAACAGGCTTCCTCAAGTTTTCATTTTTTTCTTTTATTTTTTACTTCCCTAATCTTTTGAGATTGTCTTTTGTGCTAGTTGAGAATCACAGCTATTTTACTTGCTTACAATGTTTCAATACAGTTACAGTAAATCTTAGAAGATCACTTGTAAAATATTTGTCAACTAGATGTTAGATGTTTCAGTGACAGCTTTCTTTCCAATTTTTTAAATGAATTATTCTAAAAATATATTTTCAACATAACTCAATAAATTTATTTCACTTAGTGCTCCACCTTTTCTAAGTTCCCATTATTATGTTTCTTTTGAATAGATATGCAATTAAAAGACCTTTGTTCAGTTAATATTATTTTGTCAAAGTGTTACTTAGAATTGATGGTGTGCTTAGTTTCAATTTTTTTAAAGCTAATTTTGTATTAAATGATACTTAATTTGTTATGTAACATTAAATAAATATTAATTGCAGTGTGTCTTTGTTACTAACTTTGTATAGAATGTCTTTGATATACTACTTTGTATAGTATTTCATTGTTAATTTATTATAAATTTAGTAAGTCAGCCAATCCCTTCCTGGGATTTAACCGACACCACTTAAGCAAAGAAGCACTTCAAATAATAGTGCAGTATGATATTAAATTTTGTATAAATGATTTTGATGGTTTTCTACCAAAATCAAATAAAGAGGGGTTGTAATTTACCAGAAACTCATAATTATAACAAAATGTTAAGCTAATTTTTTATTAAATAGTAATTGCAGTATGTTTTTGTGGATCACTAAAATCATATTAGTCAATTAATCAGTAATTAATCATCATGAATTTAGCTAAATCAATTTCTGCAATCCATGTTAAGACTTTTATTGCCTGACTAAAGTGTATATTTAATTCTTGAGGCCTCTTTTCATAATAAATCAATAGAGAATAAGTCATGAGAGATTTTTATTTAAAGAAAGGGACTTACAATTAAAAAAAAAATTAAGTTATTGAAAGGTATATTACAACTATTGAAATTAAGGCCTATTTATTGTATAGTAAATTAATCAAAGTCTTTTTCATTGCTTCTGATATACATATATATATTTTTTTTTTGCAGGAGACCAAACGTCCACTATATATCATCCAAGACAGAGACGGGTTCTATAGCCTTACTGTCCGTATCAGGGATGCTGCATCAGGGAGCTTCCACGCGAAAGTCCATGTTGAAATGAAAGGAAAGTATGGTTACCTCTCAGCAGCCAACTGGTATTTACTTCCAGTAAGTGGAGAATGAAAATCGTCTTGTAGAATTTTCAATACCCTTTCCCCTGATCGAAATCACACTAATTTATCTTGTATCATTACAGAGATATTATTGTAGAACATATATTCTGAAAGAACCTGGTATTAATTATTTTATATAGAGAGAGAGTGAGAGGGAATGTGAGGGGGGGGGGGGGAGAATGCTGGGAGTAATGATATATGATACTGAATATAAATGTAAGTATCCCTAGTACCTGGTGATAAATAGAGGACTAATTGTGGGAGATAGGTAGTGGATTTAGTCAACAGTAGCAGTTCACCATTATATTGGGTTATAGGAATGTAATGCCTGGCCTAGATTACAACTAGGCTTAAGGTGCGATGGTTGTATGGGGAGGAGACCCAGTGAAGAACAGCAGTTGACAGAGGTTGATTAAATTCTCGATTGAAAATTGTTTACTTTTGGGAAGATTATTCTTCGACCATAAAATAACATTTAAGACTTGCAAAAGTGAAAGGAAAATATCTCAGAATACTTTGTTTACAGAATAAAGATATTAATGTTCTAAACTGACATCAAAGTTTAATAAGACTGAAATCAAAGTTTAATATGATTACTGACACACAGATTCTAATTCCCAGGAGAACTAAGAGGAAATCAAATAAAAGGCTTGCAATAGGGATCATCCAACACAATGGAACAAATTGACTGTATGAATATGTACTGAGAAAAAAGCTAGTAGAGGTGAATGCTGATAAGAATTTAATTTACTACTTACTGTCAAGATTTGTGATTTAGTGAAGTTTAGACTTACTGCTGATAAGAATTAGCAGTGGAATGATCAGCAGCAAGGAATGGAAAAAAAAGCTGTGAATTAGGTATAAGAGGTCTAAGAACTGGGATGAGTGTGTGATGCAAAAATAAAAAATAAAGTACTTCTTACGTAACAGCACCACAGATAAGAAAGATCATAATTAAGGGTGACTATTTTAAAAGTATATTAATATAAATTTAAAAGTGTCAGAGAAGGAAGAAGTCATCTGGTAAGATTATAAATTTTTTTTTTTTTGTGGTATTTAATCCCACATAAATTTTAATAATTTTTAGTGCAAGGGAACAGAATTAAAAATCTAACTGTCCCAGCCAGGACTCGAACCTGGCTCTCCTGCTTTCCAGGCCAGTGTGTTATCGATTACGCTACCAGGACAAGCCTGATAAGTTATTAAATTCCCCGCACTAGTGTCAAGAGTCTAACCTCCAAGGCAGACAAATATATCGTCTTATGCTCGAAAGAGCTGACATTGTCAAGCTGCTTAAATGACTCTCGTTATTATATTTTAATTTAAAATTTATGTGGGATTAAATACCACAAAAAAATAATATTTATAAAATTAAAATTCAAAAGTAAATAATGAGAGTCATTTAAACAGCTTTGACAATGTCAGCTCCTTCGAGCATAAGATGATATATTCGTCTGCCCCAGAGGTTAGATTCTCAACACTAGTGGGGAATTTAATAACTTATCAGGCTTGTACTGGTAGCTTAATTGGTAACGCACCGGCTCGGAAAGCAGGAAATCCTGGTTCGAGTCCTGGCGGGGACAGTTAGATTTTTTATTCTGTTCCCTTGCACTAAAAATTGTCATCTGGTAAGATATTTCGTAATTTGTAACAATACATAGGTATTTTCTATTTATTTTATTCTTTGCTAACCTTGTAATCTTATTTTCCAAATATCTAATGGCAGAAGGTCAAAATATAAAGTCTTATTTCTCTATTACTAGTTTTACATCTTCAATGATATCTCTTCAGGAGTTACAATTAATTATTTTCTATTTACTGCCAAATAATAAATTAAAAAAAAATCAATCTAACTAATAAATATTATTTTTATTGTTGTATTTTATCCCACATAAATTTTAAACAATTAAATACAAGGGAATAGAATAAAAATTCTAACTACTCTGCCCTAGCTGGGATACTTAGATTTTTTATTCTATTCCCTTGCATTTAATTGTTTAATCTAACTAATCTTCTATCAACCAGGTTTGTCAAAACTAAGGTCTGTCTAGGAGCAGAATGTTAGTTAGATTACCTGTTATCTATATGAATTGTCCTATGATCAATATTATTTAAACTGATATTTTTAATTATTTAATAGAATAATAAGTCAGAATCTAATTTCTTGTTTTATTTTTAAAGATTTTTTACTATTTTTAAGAATNTTTTTAGTTTAAGAATATGGATATTTTCTTTTCTATTTAATAAATTTATTTTTAATTTATAAATTTTCTTATCTATCTCTTTTATATATTCAAAGTAAAATTTATTCAAATAAAAGTAAACTTTTGTCTCTTGAGTACTCCATGTTTCACCTTTTTCGGTCTTTGAGAAAATTCATCTTAATACAAATGATAGAAAAATTAAATTAAAATTGAACCCTTTTTAGACAGGATCATCACCTGTGATGAAATATGGGTTTTGTATAATAAATTTAGATGGTCATGTCAGTGATTGTCGAGGAACCAAAAAAATTTCCAAAACCTGATTTCCAGCCAAAGAATGTATTGCCAACTGTTTTCTAGGCAGCTTAGGGTTTAGTGTATTTTGAGAAGCAGAAGTATACTGCACAATCTTAGATTATTGCCACATGAAGTTAAAGCTTTTTGATCCTGTTTATTTAATTGAAAAGGACCTCTACTTCTCTTGATCCAACTATATTTTTGTAATAAAAATCCTATTGACATTCAATATTTTTGTGTTAACATATATCATCACATTTGTGTTAATATTACTATTAAATAATTGTTTGCTCTAATTTTCATTATTTTTAATATAATTTTTTTTTATTTTAAAACATCTACTCTCCCGATTTCTTGACACTTTTTCAATGATGTCACTTACGAGTAATAAGGTTACACAATCTATTTATTTTAATATTTTAGTAAAAGGCTGAGTATGTGTTAAGTGTTGTCCTTTGTCTAGTTCTACGGGAGTATGTGTGTTCTGTACGTGTTCCTGGGAGTGGTCTGGCTGGTTGTGTCATTCCTCCAATGGCGGGACCTTCTCCGGATTCAGTTCTGGGTAGGCGGGGTAATCTTCCTTGGGATGCTGGAGGTAGCCACCTTCTATGCAGAGTACTCTGACTTCAATGCAACTGGGACCTCGCTGGAGTGGGTTGTGCTCACTGCAGAGATTGTCTCTTGTGCCAAACGAACTCTTGCCAGAATGTTAGTCATCATTGTCAGCCTAGGCTTTGGCATTGTCAAGTAATGTATTTATGATCCTTTTACCATTTTTTATGTAGAATAAGGACTTTTATTTTGGATTCTTTAATTTATTATTTTCAGGTGTATTGGTTATTATTCAATAGTATTCTAAGCGTGCCCCCTGTGCTTTTAAGGCTTTATTAAGGACAATTATTCACATATATTTTTTTAATCAAGGTGGAGGTTTACGTGAAACCCTAGATTTAACTTAATTCTCCTGAGAACATCTTTTCATTTATACACAACTTAAATAAACTTATTAAGTAATATTTATATTACTAANTATTATAATATTTAATTGATTATTATTACAAATCTTCTGCAAATGAGATAGTTCGGTTGATAGGAGTGGGGTTTTATTTGAAACTTTAAATTATCTTAGAATCATTTTAATAGCTTAAATTATTTCCTAAACTTAATAAATTTTAGCACAGACTAAACAAATCATATATGCCACATTTATTTATACAAAAAAATAAGTCAAAGCTTTAGTTAATTTTATCTTTAGTTTGTATTATTTATTTTAGTTTATAGGTTTTCACCTGTCAGACTTCAAATTTTATGTTTAAATATTAAATAACTATGAAATAAAATGAAAAAGTAAATTTATTTCTGGGATTAAATGTCTGCTTAAATAAACAAAATGTCACTGGTGACTTAAGCAATTCTGGCATACCTGCACCTTCATGTTTATATATATATATANTATATATATATATATATATATATATATATATATATATATATATATATATATATATATATATATATATATATATATATATATATATATATATATATATATATATATATATATATATATATATATATATATATATATATATATATATATATATATATATATATATATATATATATATATATATATATATATATATATATATATATATATCCCTATTTAACAAATAGAGAAAAAATAAATGTCCTAAAAAGTGATAAATCTAAGGAGCTATAATTCAAATATGGTGTACAAATTATGTGTGCCTAATTTGGGTAATAGAATTTCTGAAATAATTGGGATTTGAAGGATAAAGAAAATATGGCAAAAGGATATTTAGTGGGAAAGAATATATATAAATGCTGTGAATTTACTGTGAGGAGGAAGGTAACAACAGGATTTTTGGCAATGGATGTAGTGGAAAGTATTGAGTACAAAAAAGTAATCAGGTCATGGAGATTTGGAGAGGATATGAGATAATAGAGGAGGGAATCAAGGAAATATTGTTTTTAAAAAGATAGGTATTACTATTCCCTTTCATAGTCCAGTTATTATAACTCATTAGAGTCCTATGTTGAACCAGAAATAAACCTAATAATTTAGTTAAACAAAATATTAAAAATATATTCCAGTTCTCCAGTTAGACTACTATAAACTAAACAATCATAGTCAAAATAAAATAAAATGAGGAATTATTAGATGTTTTTTTGTTGGGGTTCGGTCAATGTCCAGCTTTACACATAGAGCTCTCACCAGACTGCAGGCACGCAACATTGCCTTCCAGATCTCACCTGCAGACATACCAACACCAAAAGATGGCACCAACACCACTTCATCACCTACACTTACAGTTTATATTACCAGCCAGAAAGACACCAACACATCATTAAAACCCTTAAGATGGCTTACAATGTAAGCTGAAATGTTAGTGGATAATTTTAAAAATACACATTTTTTTTTTAATTTGTATTTTTTTTTTTTTTATCTACCTTGAGAGAACCCCAACAAAAAACATCTAATAATAATATCTACAGTCAAAAAAACTATCCATATAAAATGAGGAATGTAAGGAGGCTCTTGAGTTTTACTATGGAGATAATGATTCCTTGAGAACTGATTGAAACATGGAATATAGATAAGCAGCAACTGGAAATTTTTGAAATGTGGATTTTTTAGGAGATAGTCTGCTCTAGCATATCGCCAAAATTTTTTACTGTTGATTGAATGGAAATGGGGGGCTGATTAATTTTTAAAGAAGAGTGGGAGATCCAGGATCGAGTCCTGGCTGGGACAGATAGATTTTTTATTCTATTCCCTCGCATTAATTGTTTAATACTCTGGAATTTTTGCCATTCTAAGAAAGATTGTCAAAGCCCAGGAGCATATTGAACTAAGGTCTTGAGAGGAATTCCCTCTTCTACTTAAGAGTTTAGAGCGAAGAGAGCACCTGCTGGAAGGAACAAGAGCAAGATTTTCAAAGAGCATCATAACATCACAAATGGCTCAAACCCTAAGAGCTTAATCTTGGGTTAACTTAAAGCACGTAATCTTCAGGGTCACCAATGCATTTAGCATGTCTCTCAACTTCTTCTGAGATTTGGTACCTCTTTGTTCTACTAGAGAGAAGAAGTATGGAACAATCTCCATGGAATTATTCAATGAACATGAGTATTCAGGATGAAGGGGTTATTGCTACATCTTTGCAATTTATCGATGAAAAAAATTTGACTCAACTCCTGGGAATCAAGGTCTGTTTCAAGGTTTAAAAAAAAAAAA
>KZ807678.1:116978-138928 GCA_000696205.2 Oncopeltus fasciatus | reverse complement strand
ATAAATAATATTGTTAGTTTAGTTAATATGAAGATGAGCCAGGTAAAAGAAAAAAAGGCTCAAAATGTATTTTTAACATAGGGAAAATATACTAATATGAAGAAAAAAAGCTCAAATGGCAGAATTATTAGTGGACTCATTAGCTTGATTAGATGATTGAATATCACACTGCCAGTCTGTTAACTTTGTTAGTACTTTTTATATGTTGAAAATTGAACAAGCCGATGGCCCAGTTTGGCTAGTGCTGTTGCTTTTTTATGGTTGTTCTCATTATTTAAACTTAAGTTTTTATTATTTTTTTTAGAATATTTTATTTTTATCTAGATCATTATTATTTTTTATTTATTAAAAACCAAAGCTTTAGGAATTGTCGCTTATTTTTCTATAGCTGAAATGAGTTGAAACTAAAAAATATTACTCAAAAAGAAACTAAAAAAAGGCCAAAATAAATATTTGCAATTATATAAATTTTAAAAATCAATTTTTAAGATTTTTAAAGAACAATTACGAATTAAATTTTATTTTATTAGTTTATTTTCACTGGAAAAAGAACTTACAGGTTGACTTTAACTTGGGATATTGTTTTGTGTGTGTGTGTCCGCAATAGAAAAAAAAGCTAAACCAAATCATAGAACTGATTAACTATATTACCCAAATTGAAATAGAGCTATAGTGATTTTTTCCATATTTTAATTAAATTATATATCTCATTATATTTAGCAATTAGCGTGGTTGTATAATAGCATACATAATAGCATACCGAAGCAAAATATAATTGAAAAATTCAGTAGCCATCACTCTAATAAATATATAAACTTATGCCCAGGACACTGGTATAAGTAAGGAAATAAGTGTCCTGAACATAATACAACGAAAAAGAACATTTGATGAGTATTATTTTGTTAGTATTAGTGTGTGGGAGTTTTCAAAGTTTTAGGAAAACTGTGGAAGAAAATTTATTTTTATACTTGGCCCTTAGTACTTTACTTTTGTGGCTGTTTAAGGAACATTAAAAGTAAGAATGAACATA
The DNA here is from genome assembly GCA_000696205.2 of Oncopeltus fasciatus. Lineage (NCBI taxonomy): Eukaryota > Metazoa > Arthropoda > Insecta > Hemiptera > Lygaeidae > Oncopeltus > Oncopeltus fasciatus. The sequence goes on along the minus strand of KZ807678.1, from coordinate 137,898 downwards.
TATGCTTGTTCCTATAACAAATGTTTTAAAAAAAAGAAGAATTTGTGCTTGTATGTTTTAATATTTACATTTTCTTCCAGGTATGCTTTCTCACCTCTTCTTGATCCTCCAGATGATGATGATGATGATGAAGAGGAGCAATTTGTGAATGATGCCTATGGTAGGACATTATCTTTTGCAGGATTTTCAGATTAGGGAGGTTGTTGTTCTTATTACATAGAAAAAGATGGATGAAGTCAAGCTCTAACCTCTTTGTTTGGAACATAACTGATTCCTACTTGTTTTTGCTTTATATTGCAATAAGTTGCCTTTTATTAAATATAATGGAATATCATTATTTTTTAGCTTTAATTTTATACTTACATATAATAGCAACATCCTCTCTTAAAATCTGCAAAGAATGAAGTTTGTTTATTCTTAAAGATAATATCATTAATCTTAAGAGCTGATAATAATAAATTATTAATGGATTAAATCATAAGAGTGTAAGAGATCTGACATACTTTAAATTTAAATATAATGATTAATCAATTGTAGAGTGGTCTAAAACAAATTATCTGTTGACTAGTTTAATAATACTCCTTCATTTTATTTCTTTCCTTATTATGATAGTGAAACATTTATCCTTTTAATTTTACATTATTCTTGCATTTAATTAAATTAATATTTTTAAAGAGGATTTTTAGAACTTCTGGCTCTTAACTTTTTAGTCTTTTTTTTTTGCCTTAGGTTTGACTCTTTTGTTTTATAGAAGAGCTAGAAAGGTTTGATCATCTAATAATATAATTAATTAGTTTGAGATCCATTTCAAAATCAATTTTCAAATTTTTGAACCATTTTGGTTCTTGACATGCTCCATTAAGAGCTATTAACTCTGCTTTGATTGGTGATAAAGTGACAAAATTCTACTTCCTTACTCACAAGATCCTCATCACAAAATCACTACTGAAGAAAAAATGCCTATTCTGCTCTCATCACAAGCTCAGTCAGCATCCAAATAACCCACCAGATCTGTAGTTGTTTCACTGGTTTTAGTGATATTTGATCATCATCCTTTTCAATCAATCCAAGGTATATTTGCATTTTTCCTAAATCATTCAATTCATAGATTTTATCTGTAGCTCAACATTTGACATAATAAACTCATCAGATTGACTAGTAACAAGGAATTCATTCTTATACACCAGTATAAAGATGCACCACAGCCCAAGAATGTATTGTAAGAATAAACAAGGAAGGATTATCTTGCCCTGTTTGAATCCCTTCTTCTCTAATGTATTCAAAATTTGGTTCTGGCATTGTTCTACATGTTTTAGTCAATACAAACTCTTAGTGAGCTTGCAAACAAGATTTTTCCTTTTTTTTTTTTTTCCTTTTGAGTTTCACAAATCTGTTTGGTTAGTGTTTAGTTTCTATGTATATCCTTCGAGTCCCATTGTGAAATGAGATCTTTACACTCAGTTAACTTACCACCTTCTCTTAACCAGCCTCAGTTAAAAATATTCTAATAGCTTTACTCAATATACTCTAATTTTCCATNTATACCAGTGCCAGAGAGATACCAAACTTCACCTTATACCAAGAATATCAGTACAGAAATATGATACTGCTGTCAGTAAATCTTCAATACTCTGATTGGTAATTCACTAGCTATATTGTCTCATGAGTTTGTCCCTTTTTTTAAATTTTATTTTTATTTTTTAAATTTCTTCATAAGCTGTAATTATGTTTTATTATGTATTTATGCATATAGATTTATGTAATATATTATCTTACATGTAACTGGCACTACAAGAATAGTAAGCAAAGCTTATGCTTAGTTAATAGTAAGCTTAGTTGCATTTAAAAATACCCCAAAAATGATTTATTTCATAAATTAGGAAAATTAAAATTAATGAAATATCATGGTATCTGAATAAAATAATCTCAGTACGTATTTCCTAAATATAATTAGATCATCACTCAGCCCATATCTTCCCATAATACCACCTCTATCTCAACTAGCCCTTCAGAAAGCACTGCAGGTGAGGTACAGGTTCCCACTTACTCAGTTATAAGTAAACAGTCAAGAGGTTCTCTAGATAATCAAGACAATATTTATACCTGGTCCATCCCATAAGTATTCTTTAATTCATAAAGGTAGATCATTCAGAAGAAAATTCCTTATCTATTAGGTCTTGGATGTTAATACTTTTAAGATTTTATTGTTATTCTATAATGAATAAACATATTTTCAAAGAAGATTGGGTTAGCCAAAAAAGTATGTATAGAATTGGAATAATTTTACGGAGCATAGCTTTTGATTGCATAATTGGCTTAAACATTCCCTTAAAACACTAACCATTTTCTTTATAATTATCTTTCTTTTCTTTTTTTCAGATCTCATGTTTAGTGGTCCAATGCAACTGAGTAAGAATTTTTTTACAGAGCATGTTGCATCATCCTACAGTCAATTAATTACCCTCACAGAGGGAGGCTGTTACTTGTTGGTGGTGGCCTTAATTAGTCCAGTCTTTCTCCTTGCATTTTTTCTACTTTCCTAGTGAAACAATAGTATCTAAATGACACTTAAAACCAGTGGTTTATTAATTTTCGAGTTTTAGCTTGCATGTAAATTCAATCCAATGAATTCCATTACTTTAATGTATTAAATTCAAATGGAGAGTTTTTGACTGTAGAGATAATTAGTAGATTTTTTTTGTTAGGTTTCGGTTAAGGTATATCTACCTTGACCGAACCCCAACAACTTAATTTTATGAAAAAAGTAATCCCAGGTTAACTGACTGTTTAATTAAATACAATAAAGTTCTATTGTATTTTATATTCTAAAGAATTAAATTAAATTTGTTATTTAAATAAATGTTAATTTAGTATTAAAACATGCATAAAATATATCTTAAGCTTTCAAACTTCTCGCCAGTCCTCATCCTCATGAGCTTGCATGGCTACCATTTATCACTTTTTTGGGGGTAACAAATGTATACACTTCTTTTGATATCTTTCATCTTAGATTCTTTCCATCTGGTCATTCCAGCTACAAAGCAATTTATGACCCAATCCTGACCAGAACCTTCTAGCTTATTTTTTTTAAAATGGGAATTGTAAGTCAGGGTTCACTACTTAACATCTTGTTTGACATTTCTTTAGCTTGTGATGTCCTTGAAAATAACCTACTCTTCTTGAAATAAAGAAATAAAAGGGTATCTCCCAAGGTTTAATGTTTTATTACTTTTATGTTTTCCATCTTATAAAAAAAAAAAAAAAAAAATCCTAACCTCTTCCTTTTTGCTTGGTATAAACATATTTTTGTTAGTGATATATTTTACTCACCAAAATATTTAGCCTTTTATTGGCTATTTTTAACTCCACTTTCAGCTTATCTTAAATTCCTCTCAAAGAAATTTTTGATTATTTTGTTTAAAATAAAACAAATGTCACTATAATTAATTCCACTAAGTAAATTTTCTAATTAGTAGCATTGTTTATAAAATTAATTTTTATAGAATTTTCAAGTGAAAGTATGTAATATTTCACTTTTAACTGCCATCTTTCAAAATTAACTTTTCATTTTATTTTATAAAAATCCAATTCTTTAAATGACTAGTATGTTCATCTTAATAAATATGGGTTATTGTTATTCACTTTTTTTTTTTTTTTTTTTTTTTTTTTTTTTTTTTTTTTTTTTTTTTTTTTTTTTTTTTNCTACCTCAGCCGGGATTCGAACTCGGGTCTCCTGCTAACCCGGAGTGCGGGGAGTAGAAGAAATTATCTATCTAGCCTGGGTGGTGAAAGGGTAGCATAAATGACCGGAAAGTAAGATACCCGGGTTCGGGTATGGAACCTCCATATTACGCTATAGTTATGAAAGAGACTGCGTCATCAGCCACTGTCGCCGCCAAGCTTGCTGAAAACGGATGACTCTCTTGTCAAAAATGACAGGCCTCTCCTACCCTCTGTTTACAAGAATTTATTCAGTAATAAGGTTACACTAAAAGAACAAAGGCCCAAATAAGCTCAGTAGGTCTGCTAAAAACGTGAGTTCCACATCTCCCAAATTCAAGCATTTGCTAACTAACACAAATTTCCCCAACATTGGTGATCCCAAAGGAAAAACGAATAAAGCACATATAAACAAAATACTAATAGAGGACAAATCCAGAAATTATATATATATAGTGTGTGTGTGTATGTGTGTGTGCATGCTAATGTGTATTTTTTCATAATTCATATGACATTGAAATGAAGCATTTAATTCTTTAGGAAACTAAGATAAAATCATTATAACTCTATCTATTTTTTGTATAGAAGGAAAAACATACGACTTACTTTATGCATTTGTAACATTTATTACATCAAGACACCTTCTAGACATTCTGTGTGAAAAACAAGTATATATACAGGAATCTTGGCTCAAAGAGGCACATAATTTCACTCTATCAGGCTTGAACATGGAAGAAAAGTATGCACCACTGGCAGAGGAGGTTGGATCCTCATCCCTGTCCCGTATCCGACAATCCCTCATTAATCAGAATTACAAGTGGTAGCTGTACGAATCCATCACCCCCCATGAGCATATGTGCGCTGTATGTACCTTCCTATGGCCTCTAACGAAAACTCGCTTCTATTGTATTTCAGCTTCCTCGACCTCTTCGCATCCTTGTTGAACGTTCACTCTGGCACTCGTTCGAAAGTGGCACTGGAGGTCGGATTATAGAATAATTCCAAGATCACTGTCAGCTCGGAGTTCTAAATACAGAGAGGCCCCCTTACTTATGCTCTGCGACAAGCATGGAGTCCCGCATAACAGAGGGCCTCTATTTCTCTCATTCCTATCCCATTCTTATCTCCTTATATTGGGACAGACAGCTATCCACCTCGGGGGTCAGCCAGTGGAATCTCAAACAGGATGTCTGAGCCAAATATCAGGAAGCAACCAAATTCTCGTTCAGAGGTCACAGACGTTTTTTATTCTATTTCCTTAAAAAAAAAATGTGTTTTAATGTGTCAAAATTCACATTTCAATACGGTCTTTTACATTTTTTATTTACAGAAGAAGGGAGCCGTTTTTGTCGAAGCGATCTCTCTCCCAATTAGGAAAAGACGAAAGAGAGAACTCTGGCGTCTCAAACGCTGAGTAATAGGTAGCCTGCCGTAACGGTGACCTTCCTGATCAATATAAATCAATGTTCCTAATGAAGCAGACTGGGTGCACAGCCTCTGGCCAAAATTCAGTAGGTAAGCCTGTGTCCAATACGACATGTCATTCAGGGTTCCATATATTAACTCAACTACTCCGTTTTTATTTTTTTATTTTTTTATTTATTTTTTTTTTTTTAGATCCAGTTATATTATTTTGATCCACTTTTCCTAGGCTCTTGTACTTGACATATTCAGATTCCCTATAGGAATCAATACCCACTGGTCCTGAAGCTAAAAAAAATTAAACGCACAAGACTGTAGTAAAGTATGTAATATCTTGCTTATGATATATTTATCACTAAATATTTTTTGCCATGAGCTTTGATTTTTGTCCAGTTTCACTCAATAAAAACTACGTGCTAGATTTCATTAAGAAAAATAACTAATTGTGACTTCTAGGTCGTTTTCTGGTTACACCTTCTTGTTGAAAGTAGTGATCATAAGAAAGAAACTATAAAAGCCTAGAATATGAACTTCTTTCAATCTCTTAAAAACTAAGAAATGATAAAGGTATTTGGAAGATTATAGCATTCATGTCTAGTCCACACAAAAATCTATGAAGTGATCTAAGTGAATGTGATTCTCAAAAATATTAGATGTTATGCCAGCTGATAATAAAATCTATGTAACAGTAACAACTTAACCACTTTCTTGTGTAATATAAATAAAAAAATGTGTTTTGAATTCTTAATTGGCACATATTGGAATTTATATAAATTAAATAATTGAGTATTTATCAACACCTGTCTATAATTTAAACCAACAAAAAATAAGATTGAATATTCATCTGTGAAATTATTCTAATTATATATTTTTATTGTGGTCCTGCTCATCTCAAATATATGTTATGGCAGTAAGTATTTCATAAGCAATTCTATTAAAGTATTATATTTATTTTTTCACAGGAGTGAAGATGAGAGGCCAGGGAACTGGTGCAGCTTCACCTAAGCCTAAACAGAACTCCAATAACCCAGTAAGTTTTTAATAATGTGATTCTGAAGGAAAGTACAACATTGTCGTTTTTTTATTGTTAAGACTAGTCTATAATTTGTGCAAATCTATATAAAAGTGAAGGTCAATAAAATATGTAAATTAGTTAACAGTTGTTAATTGTTAAATTAAAAAGAGTATTAAAATGGTTTGTTTTAAAAATTTAAAACAAATTTAACAACTTATAAGTGACAAACTGGTCTTAAAAGAATAAATAAAAGTATTTTATAATTAAATTTTATAATAACTTAAACTTGTCCTTTTTGAAATAGCTGTTCAGATAACTTCCAACTTAGGTAAAATACAAATTTAGATATACGTGTTCTGCAGCCACAAAAACTTTTTTTTTTNGAAATGAAGTATCAAAAAAAAAGTCTTGAAAAATCATGATATATCAGAAATGTCCATTTCCATATGAAGCTGCTAATGAAGATAATTAAATTAATTAATATTATATCAATACACTACTTAAGTTTTTAAATTATTTTTATGTATAGTTACATTAATAATAAATATTGCTATTAATTAACAATTTTTATGTATAAATGAATATTTATATCAATTATGAGATATAGTTATCAGGTGAGTAACTTTTTAGATTGGCACAATATAGACTGTCACTATGTTCACAGAGGCAATCTATACTTTTATAATATTGTTTCGATGTTTCAACTAGTCATAGACAATATTTGAAATTGTCAGCATTCAGTTGGTCAGTAAATACAGTCAAAGTAAATAACGAGAGTCGATTAATAGCTAGACAATGTCAGCTCCTTCAAGCATAAGACGATATATTTGTCTTTCTTGTGGGTTAGGCTCTCGCTAGTGTGTTGGGAATTTAATAAGTTATCTAGCTCATCCCGGTGGTGTAATGGAAATATACCAGCCCGGAAAGCAGGAGATCCTGGCTGGGACAGATAGATTTTTTATTCTATTCCCTCTCATTAATTGTTAATCTCTGATCTGTTTCTAATGTCTATTAAAATTTAATACAAACATGAGATTTTATACCTAGTATTTATTTTTCTTGAAGATGATTCTCATCATTTTATTTAATTCTTAGGATGAAGATTTGAAATGGGTTGAAGAAAACATACCTGCTTCCCTTGTTGACACGTAAGTTGTTAGAAGTTTATATTATGGATGATAAATAGAAGATTTTAATTTCAAATAAAAAAACATATTAGAATTTGTATTAATTTAAAAGTTAAAGAGTGAATAAAAATTTGTTTTCAATAAGGTTTGATTGTAATATTAATTAAATGTCTTAGAAATTTCAGGGAGATGAGATTTTAAGCGGACCGGCTAACTTTTATGCTCATAAAATATTAAATTAAAAATTTTAACAGGGTAGAAAATAAGAGATTTTAATTTCCATAATCATTTATGAAAACATTTAGTGTCCAATTCCAGTCCATTTATTGTATTAGCTCTTCATTCATATTAACACAATTATTTGATGTATTCACCATTTTGTTTAAAATGATGTGAATACCACCACATCACAAGTGGACTGTAAGAAAATACAAATCTGGTTCAAGCAAAAACATAATGTATGTACAGTTTCTTTTTCCGGGTTGGACCGTGTCAAGTTGTCGATAGTTGCCGAGCTTTCGCACATTGTGTGATGGCTTCCTCAGGGCTGAATGGAGAATGAAAGCTGTCTTCAAATCCTGGGGTACTTATACCCGGCGCACTCCGGTCCTTGGGCGAAGCCTGCCTTCCCATTGGTTGATCCTGTCTTCTGGTGTAGTCAGGTAGCTGGTCACTGATTGGCTGGATCCTCTTGTCGACTAGTGCTGGTTTCCAGTTCTTGCTGAGTCTGTATCCGTCTTCCCTGTTGATATTCTTCGGATTCTTTGTTATTTCGATGGCTTCTCTGGTGGTCCGTCAATAGTAGTGTGGGGTGTATGTTGTTGGATACGGGTGTATGACTTCGCATGAGAGAATAAAATAAAATATATAATTAAAGTAGAGATGTTCACTTTTTTTTTGTCATATTTAGTCTTGTTTGTAAAGAGATTTTTGTTGCCTTTGTTGTTTCTGGTGACATTATATTATTTCTGTAGTTTTGTGGAAATTATAGGAAGTTTTATATCATGAGAAAAATTCTTTGGAAAGAAGGTAGTCAGTCAGTGGGTTCAGAGGTGTGGAGACGGTAGGTTATGATATTACTAACTTGGAAGCTCACCTTTATCTTCATTTACAGTGACCTGAATCCCTATGGATAAATTCAACATCTACTATCTGTTTTGGAATGATAATTTTTTGGGGGGGGAGGGGTGCAGGCTAGTTTGGGTCTAAAAACTAATTATGTAATTCCATGAGTACTTAAAAGAATATAATTTATAGAGTACTCACAATATGCGTTCTTCAAAAATTAATAATATTCAAGATTTTGAAATTTATATTTAAAATTTATTTATTAATCATATTCTTATCCTTTACAAGTATAAGTGTAAAATATTCTGTTTACAGTAAAATATTAAAGATTATAGAAGAAAGATATAATTTATTTCTTTTCTTTCAGGACATTACCTATTCTGGACTCCGATGAGGTATGTATAATTGAGCATCAATTATTGTTATCCAAGGAGATATTACTTTCCAATTCAGATGTAGATCATATAAATTTCATCACTCCTAATTAACCACAAAATAAATTAGCATGTATTTATTCTTTTAGTATAGAGAACACTAAGTTGTTTGCTGATACCTTTGCTTTTTATGTATTTTTTCCTTGTGAAGGAAAGTGGCTTAATGGCCCTTTATATAATGAGAACAAGTTCTATTTATTTTGCTTACTTCTTAGACAGCAATAATAATAATAATAATGGCAAAATCAAGAAATAACTTATAAATAAACCAAAGCAAGTTCATATTAAGTATATTTTTACTCCATATTTTAAAAAATATATATTTCTTTAGGTTAGTATAACTAAATGAATGTAAAACTTCTCTGGCTAACTGTTACTAAAAGCATTGGGTTTTAAGTAGTTAATGTTTGATTAGGCTTTCCAGAATACTTATTGTGTTCTCGAAGAGTTTTTGAAGCTTTTTTTCAATGTTTTTATGTATTTTTTTAAATTGCATTTTTTTTTTGTTTACCCTGTCCGAACCCCAACAAATTCTCTACTAATAACTTACTTTGTGTAATTTTTTTGCTTAAAATTATTAATTGAAATTCATATTTCTCTAGTCACTGTTATCTTATTCCCAGCTTTTGCTTTGAAATTCAGCCTAATGTTAGAATATTTTACTTATATTCAAAAGAAGAAAGACTTTAAAAAAATATTATTTCTGTCCAATTAATTGCTAAAATAAAAAGAAAAAGTTACCTTTGATTACTGTATTTAGTTTTGTTATGATCTTTTTCAAGAAGACAGTTTATATTTTATTTTAAGCTTTGTTTGACCACTTTGGGACCTATACAATTTATGCAATTCATTTTTAAATGTGGCTAAGGTATGATAAGTAATTTATGTAAGTAAACTAGTTTCACTAGTCCTATCAGGTCCTGTCCCAAGCTATCACCTCCAAAAGAAGTAAATTTAGACTGGAGCTATTTTAAAAACTCTTTTATAGTTAAATAATGGTATTAGTTGTGGTATGTAATCCCGCATTAAATTATATACAAGAAATGCAAAGGGAGCTAGAAAAAAAAAAACCTTACTGCCTCAAGAAATACAAAGCAGCAGGATTTATACTTGGGAATTATAGGAAATCACAGATAATCCCCTTTTCCTAATTGTTCAACTTTGCTTTGACTTCCCTAAATTTTTGTTTTATCAATAATAAATCAATGTCTATTATCAGTGCACTAAACTAAATATTACAGTCACTGAAAAAAACCCTGAAAAACAACAAAAAAACTGCTTTTAATTGCACTTTACAGTTTATCGAAGATTAACTCCCACTCTTATTGGTCCAATATTTTTCATTAAAAAAGTCAGCATTTATTTTTGTACTTTAATGCAACATGCCAAATATCATCCAGAAACACCAACTCAATGAATCCCCATTACATATTATTTAAATGTTTTACAATAAATATTCTATGTTTCATTTTTATTATGAAAATTTAAACATTAGGAATAGAGTTTATATGAAATAAAGTTAAAAGCTAATTTAACTAATTATTATTAAAAATTAACTACAATGTTAAGTTCAGTTAATTTACACAGTTCCTTATTAGCATTTTTTTGTTCGAAATTCAGAAAGATTTTACCATGAATAGCTTGATGAGAGATCTATTACAAACTGTAATAAGCATTTTAGAGGATGAGGAAATGAAGTATCAAAAAGGCTAAAGTATATAAAAGGAAATCAAAAATAACTTTATTAACTTAAATAACTTTATTACTTTTAAATTTTCTGATAAAAAATAATGCCTAAATGAGAAATGATTTGGTAAAATTAAAAAAAAAAAACTGTTCCCTTCAAATATAATTTTTTAAGGGTCTGATCAGGAATTCAATTATACAATTATTCATGAGATAATGTTATCTGAACAAAAATATTACTATCTTTGACTGTATAAGTTGTACACTTATTTTCATAGATATTTTCTATGTATATATTTCTCAAATATAATCATTTATTAAAATTTTATATTGCATATTCAATAATATATTTTTTTCAGGAAATAATGACAACCAAATTTGAATTGTCGAAAATGCAGTAACACATTATTTGTTGTGAATATTAAAGCTGATGGCTATATGCAATGAAATAGAGACTTATGGTACTGATAAGATACTAACATCTTAGACACTTTGTAGAGTATCTGTAGGTTTATGAAACCAAGTGTAAGCAGTCAATTTAATGGATTAGTAAGTAGCCAGAGAATGAGTTTTGTTGGAAGGTACTTCACACTTAAATGAGCCGAGTTCTTGCTCTGTTCTATTTTAATACCAATTCATCTTAGCCCATCATTTAAATACATTTTTTATCACTTCATAAATCTTAGGCATATATATTTTTCATTATACTCTTAGTTTTTGCTACATAATTGAAACACAGTCTCAAATGATGTGTGCTAAGCTCATTTAGATTTATTACTCTGCTTATGTGAACCTGTTTTCAATATCCTAATGGTGAACGCTGTTCAATGTTGGTATTGAAGTGCTGTCTTTGTTATTAAAATTGTCATGTCAACTGTCTTGAGCACTATAAATGGTCAAATGTTAGTTATTCATGTATTGAGTCAGCCCATGGGTTGTTAAATTTTCCTAGTCTTGGGTTTTTCAGTTAGGGGAGATCTTTTTTCCTCATTTGTATCCCTCATTGCTCTATGCTAAAGTGTTTTATAAATTATGTGTTTTATTATTATTATTTATTGAGTTCTAGTTCTTGTCAGTGTTTCTATCTATTAGTATTTTTTGTTTGTCTGTTTGTTTTAGTAAACATAGTGGTCTAAATATGATACCTTAGTACAGGCCCATAGACTGATTTTTTTTATAGAAATAACCAACAATTGACGATGACTGTGCCCTACATATCTTCTAGCTGCCTCAAATTCTTTTATATTAACATNTTTCCTATTCTGTTAGTTTTGTACAGGATTACTCTTTTGTTTTCAATGTTGCCAAACAACAACTTATTATAAGTTATTTATTTATTTTATAGTGTATTTATAGATAAAAATTATTTATTAATGGTTTTTGAAAAATTAAAATCTTCCAATTTTTTTTTGTATTTCCAAATGTGACCTTAAGAAACAAAAATTACTTAAAAGTATAAAAATTACACTGTGTCACAAATTGTTTTAAACCAGTGGCATATATTGAAGCCTAAAGATTCTAAATTAAAATTCAATGTTAAAATGTAAGGTTTTGATATTTCATGGTTTTTAGAGAAAACTGTTAATCTACACAAATCTTTAATTTGACTATTTAATCAGTAAGCATTCTAATAACAATCAGTCATTTTTTTAAGCTCAAAAATAAAAATGTTGTCTTTCTGTTTTAATTTGTTAGTTCCTTCTAGCATCAATTACAAATAAAAAAGACATGTCACAAGTAATGTATGGTAGGTAGGTAGGATCGGGTTTAGGGGCGATCAACCCTTAGATTATTACGCCCTTCAGTATAACTATTGCTTGAGTAGGTAGGATCGGGTTTAGGGGCGATCAACCCTTAGATTATTACGCTCACAAGTAATGTATGTATTTCATAAGTTATAGTAAATGAAAGAGTTTCAGGTTTTAAGTTGTTTGGATAATACTCCAATTTATACTCAGTTATATTTGATTTTATATTATTGAGTTATATAGGGCAGAATTATCTATGATATAAATTTTTTCCCTTAAATTTATGTATTTCTGTTTGGGGCCTAAAAAGCTAACCAATTTGATTTATTTATTGACTATAATAGTGACAATGAGGTGATCACTATTCTTGCCACTGTTGCCCTTGTCTAAGACATGATGTAGGAACATGGTTCAAGTCGACAGTGACAGGTATAGGTATCATATCTCAATTAAAATTTTTGGTAATTTGCACCTTAAAATTAACAAAGGTGAACAAGGTTTTTGTAACTATTTTAATGTTACATAAAAATTCTTCTTTTTCTTTTTAATACAAGCATGAAACAATTTTTAAAAAATGAATAAAGACTAAATTCTGATATCGCAATATATACCTAAAACCATCATATTTATAAAAATTAATTAATTTCTAATTAACAATAAGAAACAAATATATTACCAGTATCGCTTCAGCATTCGAGAGAAGCAAGTGTTCATTGTCTTTACAGATAAGTACTCCCTGCATTCAGAAAAGTTATTATTAAAAAATAAATATTCTCTTATTTTTTGAAAGAAGGAAGTAGAACGTTTGTCTTTCAATAAAGAAGCAGATGTGATTCCTTTGATTTTAATGTAATTTTTATGGTTTCTAATTTTTTCTGAACAGGCTTTTTAACTGTGATGTATGTGGCAGGGCAGCACAGTTAGGTGCTGTGTGAGGGATTGAATAAATCATATTAGGTCTGTCAGTAAGAGGGGTTAACTATAAACATTAATGCCAGAGAGAGTAATAAAGCTTTCTAAAATAAATTTTTGCTTTTATTTTACCTGTTATTATAAGTATATTTTTTCATTTAATAGTTTTTGCTGGGTTGCAATTTTAATTTCTTTTTTGCAACTACCCATTGTAAGAAATGCTGCAAATTCTTTTTCATTTATCTTCTTATAGAAAATTTTCTTAAATATGCAATTTTCCCAAAAGCTGTTGAAATGAGCTTAAATGTAGAAATTTTTTTTGTATCACTAACTTGTAAACAATTTTGCCTAGCACTTATAGTAATAGATAAATTAATGCACTGTCTCTATTTTACTGGCCAATAATATAGATTGTACACATCAAACAAATTACCAAGTTTTGTTTCCATTGTTTAAAAATAATGAACTTTATGAATTAAAACATCAATTTTGATACCAGGTTTCAGATTAATCCTCACTTCTGATAATTATTTATACATTCTTAAGGAAAATATTTAATTAATACCATTATCAGTAAATTCCCTCCCCTAATGGCTTGATTTTCTTAATATAAAGTTTTATCTAATTAGGTAAGGTTAAAAAGAAAATAACAGAGATAGAGAACCACTAATATTATCTTGTAATAAATTTGGTCTTCTTTGACCGAAGATGTTACTTCGCCAAGTCATTTCATNTATAAAGTTTTATCTAATTAGGTAAGGTTAAAAAGAAAATAACAGAGCTTTTATTAAAGTAAAATTATATTATAAAAAATTTAAACATGATAAAAAGGTAGAATCTAGTGTAATTGTCAACCTGGAAACTGGTTGATAGTATAAAATGACTTTAGAGTGGAGGCAATTTGTGGTCCGATTCTTCTTTTAAAAAGTCCAAAGTTGAGGTTGGTGATTATAGATTCTGCCTCTCCAAACAGAAAGCCTTCAGTGAGAAGCTTTGGTGTCGGGTAGTGCTCAGTGATGACCCATGCCTTATCGCCAGAGAGCCCATGCAGTTGGACCAACATTTTTGCAAAGATCTCCCGAGGGGTCAGAGACTGCAAATTTAAAGATTCATGATCCATAAATTTAACAATGAGATCATTAAAAATTTAAGAAATCCAGAAGAATTATAAATTAAGGTTATCTCTCTCATTTAATTCAATTTTTTTGTTCTAGACATAATTACATTGGCTTCCTTTCCACGGCCAATACATTTTACTTGAAAGCAACTGAAATGTTTTTAAAAATAAAATTTCTAGCTTTCCAGTGGTTTATAATAAATCTAATTTTAATAAAATATCTATTTTCTGCTATTGAATACCATTGTATAACATACAGTCATGTATATTAGTTTGTGACTTATTTCAGTATCAACCATGATTTTTCTCCTGATTTTTGAAAGAATATGATTTGTTACAATAATAAACTATTATAAACTGTTTAATTAATATTAAAAAAATTTTATATCCATGATTTTTGAAATTTAATTGTCTTTGGATTCTTAGAGGCAGGTTTCAAGTGCCATACAAAGCCCAATGCAATACCTGGGAAGCTTTCACATGGCTAAAACAGTATTTTGAGGATAAGTTGAGACAGACAACCAGTGAGCTAGCCAGCAAGGAGTATAGATTTTACCTCCCTGGTCATTTATTATTATCTGGGTGAAGTGGAATATAATGGTCTATTCCAAGCCTATAGAAACCAGAAACTTTGCTTTGGTTTGTTATAGTTTATTATAGTAATTTTTCTCATCACAGTTACTTGGAGGAAAAGGAATTCTGTTAACTCTGTAGGACTCCTCATTTTTTTTTTTTTTTCATAAGCTAGGAATCAAAAATTGATAACTGGTGCAACAAAAGTTCCAACTAAATTACGTAACTGTAAAACTTATTAAATTTACAAGTTTTTCTGAAAAAAGGCAATCTAGTTGAGTTAAAAATCTTGTAAAACTTTTTTCCCAATAATCTATGATTGTGCATTGGTGCAATAAATTTTGAGCATTTATGTTTAAAATTTATATGAAAAGGCTTATTAAGTAACTTATTTATTAAGTGAAGGTTGGACAGACTTCTTTATTTTTATTCTAGAGAAACTAAATTCCATATATGAGCTTCTTTAAATAAACCATTGAATTCATTAATCAGTGAAACAGACAATGAGAAGATGGAATTTAAAGGAAAAGATAATCAAGTTTCATGACTTGTTATCTTGTTATTATTAGAACATGGTAGGTAGAAAATTTTATTTCCTAATTTTAATGCTCTATAATATTTTTATGAAAAGCCCATATTAAAGAAAATATTTATGAATTTACCTACCAATGAAGATTGATAACTCTCTCTTTCTCAACTCTTTGACAGACTAGAATTACTTTTTATGGCCTTAACTTTTACACTCATTGCCTTTTCTGGCTAGTTAGAAGAGATTAATCTCATATTCTTTTNGGGGAGACCACCAATATTCTTATCAGGGATTAGGTGTGGTCAGAGCCAATGTAGCGAACGCTCTTATCTCTGTGCTGGACTCCAGTCCTGGAGTCAGTCTTCTGGAAACTCCCTCGAGGAACACTTGCCACCTTGGCACCTCAAACATCCTCGGATGGCAGGTGGCTCAGATCCTTACTGCCGTCTGCCTGCAATGGATGCTAGCTAGCTCTCCTTAGATGGGAATTCCTCCTCTCAGGAACTCTACTTACTATCTGATAAGGAGAGGTTGTACTCGTATATATACACAGTAAAAAACAGAGTTCCATGTATCCGAACCCACCCACACTCATATTTATGTATGATGTGTGTATGTATGAATATATATATATATATTTATATGTGTGTGTGTGTGTGTGTGTGTGTATGTGTGTATTATATAAACACACTCAATGTATCATGAAACTATTTGATGATAATTTCCAAGTTCGGGCTTCCAAAACTTCAAAAATGACTTGACAGAAGGCAAAAGAGTTTGCACGATGTATTTATATTTTCAAAGCCTCTGTGCTTCTTGGTTTTATAACCTACTATCATATTATCAGCTAGAGAGAAAGTAGGAATTGCCCACTCCTTCACCTCCACTCACAATTGCTTGACTCTTGTCCTAGTATCTTCTTTCTTTTCTCTGATAAATGGGCCAATTTTTTTGAGTTGTCTATTCTTTTGAATTAACTAACTAAACATTTAAGTTGTTATTCATTGCAGTCACTAAAGTTTCTTTTATTGAAGTTATACAACATATTTATTTTATTATGTTATACAATACAGATGTGTGTGTGCATGAGGTGTTTGAATTTGAAATTGAACTTCTGTTATGCAGGTAGGATGAGTGAAAATTAAAAGACTTAAGGTAATTTGAGAAAAAAAAAAAAAAAAATTTTTCTTTGGGGAATACCTACTGTAACACTTTTCAATTCACTGCTTACCTTAATTTTGCCCATATTGAAAGAAAAATCTTGAAAAGACAGAAGAGAAATGATATCATCTTGAAAATCAACTGAATCTGGCAGATCCACTTTCTTACAAGAAAATAAAGTTTTGTTCTGAAACAAAAAATACATGTCAACAAAATAATAAAATGGGGAAAGTGTATTTTTTATTTATTCACATTTTATATTTTTCCTTTAGAGTATAAATTAAATATCATCTCTTAAAGGAATAGTTTAATTTTTTTTTACCTGTATACTTTTTCCTTAGTTAATAATAAACAAAAATTTAATAAATAACAAATTTCTCAAATCTCCTTAGCTCATTAGTTATTTAATTGTAGAGCAACTCTCATAAAATCATGATGAGAAACCAAATACGAGATTTTCGGGCTCATACAATTTTTGGAGTATCATGAATCCATGGTCATGGCCATATCTGCATATTAGAGGTCAAAATATGTGAAGTTATTCTTTTTCAGCTTTTCTGTTAATTTGATTAATTCACCTCAATTTTTGATTCTCACAAAATAATAAATTTTCTTTAGGCTCTCAATGGTGGTTATAATATTGTCTAAATTTTTCATAAAATTTCTGAAAGAAGGGAATAGTTAAATAGTCTATTTTTCAATTGAAACATAATGACAAACTAAATAAAAAATGTTAATAACCAATTCTAAGATGATTTTTGTTGGGGTTCGGTCGAGGTAGATCCAAAAAAACACAAATAAAAAAATGTATTTTTTTAATGAAGGATTATCTGCCAACGTTTCGGCTTACATTGTAAGCCATCTTCAGGGCTATCATGAAGATGAGGACGTCTTGTCCCTAGGTTCACATTTCCATGACTCAGTCATGGAAATGGGAAATGTGAACCTAGGGACAAGACGTCCTCTCTCATCTTCATGATAGCCCTGAAGATGGCTTACAATGTAAGCCGAAACGTTGGCAGATAATCCTTCATTAAAAAAATACATTTTTTTATTTGTGTTAAGGTATATCTACCTTGACCGAACCCCAACAAAAATCATCTTAGAATAATATCTACGGTCAACAAACTCTCTTTTTTGTTAATAACCAATATTAGTAATAGTAGATGTTGATTATTTTCCCTTTAAGGTGCTAGGAACTCTTCAACACCCGAGATGTATCCTGTCTATGGAGTTCACGTCCAGATAATTAAATTTACCATAAGACATTCTTTAATACTTGGATATTTTTTAAAACTTCCACTACATGGATAGACCATAGATTTGAGGACAGACGGAAAGGTGCAGAATAAGATAACAAGCTCAGTTCCCATCTACAAACAGCAATTAATTATTTCACTCCAATATATGAAGAATATCAAAATTAGAAAAAAAGAAATAATTTTATTAGTATTATTTTTTTTTATATTTCCCATGTATATAGGAAAAGGATACGGTCACCATTCTATTCTAAATACCTATAGCATTGTATTATTTTACCATAAGAGCCTGTCTAGGAGGGAAATCGAACCTGCAAAGCCATGCTTCAGTGACCCCAGCGGATCTTTTGGCTCCCCCAAGAGTATTCATTCATAGTAGATGGCTTCTATTGACCCAGGATACTTGATGATAGGATTTTGTTATCCACTAACTATTAACATAAAAAAAGATGGAGTGAAATTCCCTTTAAACATCCCAGTATAAAACATAACTTCACTCAATTTGTCCTGCTGTAAATACCCAATGATTAAATAATAACTTTATGCAGTTATTTCTCGCTTTTTAGAAAATAATACAGTTAACAATGGATCTATTAATTTTTCCATTGATTTTCTGAAGCCACACAAAGCTCATCAACAAACATTATTCTTTATTCCCATGTGTGTTTATCCTTCATGAAATTCCTTTAATAATGATCTCTATTTTTTTTAATGAAACCTCTCCAAAAAATAAAGATATCAATCAAAATGCAGGGGGTGCTTTCTATTTTATACTGCAATCTGGTACATCTTCATAATCAGTCACCATTTAGGCTTTGCTTCCAGATCTGTTGCTGGCAACTTGTGAAGCTGCCTTATGAAAATATCAAGATCACATTTCATTTTGTTCTTGTTGTACAGATCTAATTCTAAGTCTTGACAGACTATTCTCATTTGTGTGTTCAGCAAACTTCATATAGATATTGCGAAATTTGTATCCCGGACAACTTGATAAAACTGGTTGATGTTTCTTAAATATTGAAAATAGGTGTTCAAATTGATGTTTCAAAACTTTCTTCTGCAAAAATTATAAAGTAATCTCAATTTACATATTATAAAATAAATTTATTTACTTATCAAAATTTGAGAGTGGTGTCATTGGTCACCTTCTCTCCTCATGTGATTTATATTGAATGTCATTTTTTTTTTCTAATTCATTGTGGTGATCAAATTACAAAATGTTTTAATTTAACAGAATGTAATAAATAAATAAAAGTTAAAAAAAAAAAAAAAAAGTTAGCCAACACACTTAGTTTGGCTTGATTNTAAAATGATTAATTGAAGAATTTTAAAATAATAATTAATTTTAATAAATGAAAATGTTATAATTGTTCATATAGGCTTCCACAGTACCTAGAAATAATCATAAATTCTTCATGCAGACTTGACCATGTCGAAAAGTTGTTTTTTTGCCAAGATATTGTAAATCTTGTGAGGTCTTTTTCAGAGCTGAATGGAGAATAATCATCCTCCATTCATAAAATAAAATAATCATCCTGAAGAAGCTATTAAAGGATAAGTGAAGCACAGTCAGGTAACAAAAATAAATTTTGAATGTTATAATTTTTAAATTTGCCATTACATCTTTTAGTGGATTTAATAATCCAATAAATTAACTAAAAAATTATAATTAATTAATTAGAATGATTGAAAAATATAGTACCCATTGACAATTGATGCATTGTCCTTTAGATATTCATAAATCAGGCATTCAAAGACAAATAAAAAATAACATTTGCATACATCATTGACATTTAAAGAGCCTACAAGAATGTTAATACGCATGAGTTAATTCAAGAAATGGATTTATCACCAGACTAAGTGAGATGGATACATGCCTTGCCTACTTACAGGAAAAGACACAAGAGATCAACATCGAGGAAGGGCTGGTTAAAGTAAAATGTAACCCATGTGTTTACACAAGTAAGCTATTCAATTCAGCAGCGATGAGAGAATATTACTTCAATATACAGATGATATTTGTTATCGTGAGGAACAGGCTTGATGCACATTTGACAAAAATGGAAAAAAAAAAAAACTGGCAGACTTTAAAACAGAACTTAAAAACAAGGTTATAGGTTTTATTGATATAAATACTTAAAGTAATAGTTTCAGGTTCAATTCCTGGCTGGGACAGATAGATTTTTTTATTCTATTCCCTCTCATTAATTGTTTAAGGTAATAGTATTCACATGTAAAAAAAATTAAAATAAATCTAATATTTAAAAATAGAAGAATAGTAACCACTTAAACTCATTTTCTTGGATTATGGTTTGCATAAACCAAAAATGCAGCTCTCAAACACTCGAAAAATCAAAATGTATTTTAAGAATAATGATCTTATAACTGGTATTAATAATGATCTTATAAATTAAAAAAAAATTAACTATTTACTACATTGGGTTGAATGTATACAATATTTAACTATTGGCTGTGAATTACAATAGCTAGGGGGGGGGGGGGTAGAACGGCTCTTGCTGCAACTCCAAGTAAAGGATCCTTATAACTAATTTTTAAAAAAATGAATATTTTATTTATTTTCAAGTCAAATAACTAAATTCATATACAGTACCTGAAATGTTTGAATAAGAATCTGTGTCATTCGAGTTAAATACTGCATTGAATCCAAAAGATCATTAGTCCAT
The DNA here is from genome assembly GCA_000696205.2 of Oncopeltus fasciatus. Taxonomy (NCBI): domain Eukaryota; kingdom Metazoa; phylum Arthropoda; class Insecta; order Hemiptera; family Lygaeidae; genus Oncopeltus; species Oncopeltus fasciatus. The sequence continues at coordinate 117,443 of KZ807678.1, read as the reverse complement.
TTTACAGTAAATCCATCACAAATCTAAAATAAAGTTTGGATAAAAAATACCAAAAAAAAACAAAAAAAAAAAAACAGAATCAAATATACTTAAAATATCCTTATAAATCTTATACTTATTCAGAATATGTATTAAAACAATTCTTTGTTAAAATAATGCCAATAGGTAAAAAAAAAAAAAATACTGTCTCCTTAATATTTTAATAGTTGAGACGTTTCAAGGAGAGCTTTTACCCATTTTAAAACTCAATAAAATCCTAAAAAATGAATGAAATATACTAATGCTACTAACAATGGTCAATTAACTAATAGAACAAACCTACTAATTCAATCAAATGCATACTTCAGAGATTGGCTCTCTTTTTAGTGAATTTTGAAGGAATTTTGCTTCTGATAATCTCAAAAATATTTAAAAATAATTAGGACACCAACATTTTATATATATACCTGCTGTAAATACCCAATG
>KZ807678.1:35740-93532 GCA_000696205.2 Oncopeltus fasciatus | reverse complement strand
TTTTAAAAATTATACTTTACAACTCTCATTCTCTTTTCAGCCCTGAAGAAGCCATCACATGATGTGCGAAAGCTCGGCAACTCTCATTCTCTTTTCAGGGCTGAAGAAGCCATCACATGATGTGCGAAAGCTCGGCAAAAAAGAACAATTTGACTCGGTCCAACCCGGAAGATGAAATGGTAAATACAGGAAGAAAGGATGTAAAAAGAACCTTGAATAACAAATTTGGTTTCAATATTTTAAAAATTTCATGTGCCAGAGTACATACAGATATATATGTATGTAAAAAATTTTAATAGACTATTTTTTTTAGCTTCTACAATATAGAATCAGTGAAGATCCATAGAAATTTTTCAAAAGTCACATCATAGTACCAAAAAGTATGTTTTAACTTCCTAAATGAAATCTGCTAAAATATAATTAGGTAATCTTCTAAGATGATTTTAGTTGGGGTTCGGTCGAGTTTATTTTTTTTTTTTTCCGTTTCGGCTTACATTGTAAGCCATCTTCAGGGCTGTAGAAATACAATGTCATGAGAATACAGTAATATTTGAAATTAGTATAATAGAGAATTATAATATAATGTGATATCAAGAGTATGAAAGTAGAAAGCTGTGTACGACAATTAAAAGTTTATGAAAACAATATTGAAAAGAACCAATTTGAAAAAAAAAAAAATAAACATGCAAACAAACAACTTATTGACAAGAAAAAAAATTGAAATATCATTAAAGCAGTAATTTGCCACACCTACCTATCATGAAGATGAGAGAGGACGTCCTGTCCCTAAGTTCACATTTCCATGACTAAACATTATGAATTTGTTTTGAATTTTGAAGTAGAAAGGGGAGAGGGGGTAGCAGGTACAAGGCAGGCGGAAGGTGTAAATGGAAGGCGGCCTGTTATAAAAGGACAAAGGAAAAAAAGGGAAGGGTATTATTGGGAATAAGTGACTTTGGAACTGAGAAAAATGTTTTGACAGGTTTATTGAGACGGAGGGCTTTTGGTTTTTAGAATGTTAAAAATGTTAGAATAAGTTGAGGAAATTTGTTCTATGTCTGTTCTGTCGTTAACTGGACAGTGTTGCAAGTTTATGTGAACGGTTTCAGACAAAAGACGTTTGTGTTGGTAGGGTTCAGTGGAAAGAATGGTTAAGCTGTCGAAGTCAAATGTGTGTGCTTCATGAAAAACATGTTTGGTGAGGGCAGTTTTTATTAGTTTGTTCTTGATGTCATTTTTATGGTTATTAATTCTGCGGGTTATTAATTCTAAATCATCTTAGAATAATATCTACGGTCAACAAACTCTCTTTTTGAATAATTAGGTAATTACTTAATTTATTGATGTGAATGCTTTGATTTACTACATAAGCCATCATCAAGGACAAAACATAAATATTTACAAGAAAACAGAACTAATTCTATGAAATATAAGTATGACAGTATAAATATAAGATACTTGTTGTATTCTTATATTTATAAATATAAACTTACTTTCTTCCTTTATTATTATTATTTTCTTATTTGGAGATATATATTAGTTTCATTTTTATATTTTGTAGACTTAGTTATATTTATTACTAAATTTTTTTTTCCAGGCTTGACCACGTCAAAAATATGTTTTTAGCCAAGTTTTCACACATCCTGTGATGGCTTCTTCAGGGGTGAATAGAGAATGGAAGTATAAAACTAGATTGATCAATAGCTAAACAAAAAATATAATAATCCATCAAGTAATTAAATTATTACCTGAAATACCCCTCCCGCCTTTGATTTTTTTAACATTATACCATAAAATACATCATTAGGAAAAAAAAATTGAAAAGAATGGATAACAGATTTAACCCTAGATAAACCCCAACAGTCAGGGCGTAATAACCATGATGTTGATCGCCCTATAACCTGATCCTAATCCTAATCCTACATCATTAGGATGCTCCTAAATATAATGTAACAGATATAAATTGATTAATAGCTCAAAAGCAAATCAGTATTCATTTTCTGCCCTCCTTAGAAGTATCCTTCCCCTGGTTCATTTCTGCCCAAGCTATTGCTTGTATGCCAGAGTTTTATAAAAACTGTATGTTTACAGTTCTTCTTCCCACCAAGTACTGCTCAGCTATTTGTCAAACTTTTGCTATTGTAAAATAGGGCAAACTGTTGAGAAAATGGGAATAATATATCCCTGGTTGATGATGCAACTTAACAGTTGATGATTAAGATTCCGTGGAAACAGTTTTTTTTTCTTTATCAGATAATATATCCCAAAAGCATCATACTAATAATAAACTCCTGAAATAATCAATTTCTGTACAGGGATAAAAAGTTGTATTCAAGTACCTAGTAAAAAACTTAGCATCTCAGACAATACTATGATTAAAGTATCCCCCTGGCAACAATTCTGAAATGGACACTGTTATCTAGGCTTAAGTTTTCAAGCTCTGAAAATACTAACATTCAAATCATATAATTAAGAGTTACTGAGATTATATTATGTGATAAGTTTATAATTATTAAACCCAATTTTCCAATACGAATGAGAGATTAAGTTAAGAAGATTAATAAAGATTAGTTATGCCACAAGTTGCTATGAAACAAAATCATAATAACTGACAATCAACAACCAGTTTAAAATAACTATTAATATAAAGAAAACAACTTACTTCTTGTTTCTTCTTCCCTTTTCGTTTAGCAGGAACAGTTAGGTTTGATGGAAGAAAAGAAGGCACAGGAGTTGGATTACATATTAAATTATTCCCCAATGGAATTTGTGAGTAATTTTGCTCAGTTGATTCCTGTATCAATGACAATGCCAATTTCCTTCCTTTTTCTGTTAAAGAGAACCTAAAAACTAAAAACATTTAAATTTCTAGTAAGAAAATTAATAGAAAAATTTTTATTTACTTGTATTGAGGCAAAACAGACGTATAAAAAGGAACAATTAATGTCTCTAATATTTATTTAATTTTTTTATTTCAATTCCATTAATTTTACTAGCAGTGGTTGATATTAAATTGTATAACACTCACAGCCTGTAAACTGAAGATAATTAATTTAATTGGAGAGTTTTTTTGAATGTAGATATTATTATGTTGTTGTTTTTTTGTAGGGTTTTGTTCAAGGTACATCCAAAAATGCAAATTTAATGCAAAAAGTGTGTTTTTTTAAAATTATCTGCCAATGTTTCGGCTTACACTGTAAGCCATCTTCAGGGCTGTTGAAATACAATGTCATAAGAATACAAATAAAAGATTTACAATATTATAATATAGAATTGCCATAAATAAATGTAATGTGATATCAAAAGTAAGAATGTAGTGAACTATGTAGAAGAATTCAGCATGCAGAAAACAATTAACTACACCTACCTATCATGAAGACAAGAGTGGATGTCCTGTCCCTAGGATCACAATTTCATGACAGAGTGGAACGGTTTTGAAAAATATTTTGTAAGATGCGGTAGGTACAAAGGGAGAGCGGCCCGTTTCAAAAGGGGCAATAAAAGGACAAAGAAGAAAGGAAGGGTATTATTGCGGATAAGTAACTTTTGGAACTAGAAAAAATGTTTGACAGGTTTATTTTGAAGGAGGGCTAATGGTGTTTCAGATTATTGAAAATGTTTGAATAAGTTGAAGAAATTCGTTCTATGTCAATTCTTTCATTAACTAGATAATAAAATAAAAACTAACTAAGATAAAATTTAGAAATAAAACAAAATAAAATCTCCTCAAGATTAAATAAATAAAAAATTTAGCTAAAAAGACAGTGCATCACTTGATATGTTACTCTAACTGCCTGAGCAAGTGGCAATTACACAACTAAGAGAACACTACACTTTTTGATCATAGTTTTCAACCTGAATACTATGATCAAAAAGTTTAGTGTTCTCTTAGTTGTGTAATTGCTCCTGATAGCATTTCTGTTAAAAATAATTTAATTTTAAAGTTAATTTCAATATTCAATTTGTATCTATGTAGGCTCCAATCCCACGGAGGCTTGATCCATAAAATTCATATTATTATATAATATAAATATACAAGGTGTCCATAATAAATAAAATCAAAACTTTTCAGGGCAAAACAGTAAATAAAATAAAAAATTAAAAAAAAAATCATAAGAAAAAGTTGGTTATCAATTTTTACTATTACAACCAACCAAGGCAACTTGGGTGAGAGTAAATCTTTTAGCCTGATCTGTAAGAACAATATGCAAGATGAGCCTAATGACATATGATGATGATGCATTTCTTTTGCTACTTCTTAATGCGTAGATATTTTCGGAGTTCAGATAGGGGAAAATTTATTCTGCTTGGTTCTATTTAATTAAAAAAAATACAACTATATTATTACTTTATACATGTTTCATTTTAAATTTATTTCCCAAGATGTCATAAAAGGGTTTAGATTATTGTGTTACTTTTATTCATTAACTTAATTGAGCTGGTTGATGGTACTTAGTGCTGATCTTTATGACAAAAATCCCATATTTTTCCCCAACAAAAAATCGATTACACAACATGGAAACATAATGTATTGTGGGTTGTGTTAAAGGCCAGCATGTTGAAAATCATATACTGAATGTGTTAAGCTTCCTGCGTTGTCTTGAAAGAAGGATATCAATAAATAGAAATGATGGCAAGACACAGATAAAAAATGATCATGGCCAGACAGATAAAAGTCATGAAATAGGTTACCAACCGAAGTTCAGGAGAGATGGACTATGTCTCTAAGCAATTACTTTCGCTTATTCAGTTAAAGCAGAGAGTTAACTATTAGTATTATTACGAACGCCCAGAAGAGTGAATTCTTAGTCCTTTTGTGATAAGGACTACTGTATATCATTGTAAAGTAAATGTAAGTAATAGTTATTATCTTTAATTGTATAATAAGTATAAGGGCAGTAATAAAAGATTGATAATTAGCGGTAAGCATTTGTATTTGATAACAAACTAGAGATTTTGTAGTTAGTAGATGTAGTTATTTTATTCACCCATAGAACATAACAATATTTTCAAATAAAAGTTCTTATAAATTATTTAATATTATACAGACTGCCTAATTAAGGCAATAATTAATAATTAATCGGTATCTTATAAAACTTAATATTTCTGATCTATTAGTTAAGAAATTTCCTACCAGAGTGTGTACAAGTGTACACGTGGAAGGTTAATGTGGGGAGAATTGGCATCCTACTGGCCTTGCCCAGTGTATGAAAAGGATGATAGCCCCCCCGGATTGATAAGACCCACCAGTAAGTATAAAGGTGACAACTCATCTAAGGAAGTAACCCCTACAGAAAATCGCAGGTCTCCAAAATTAGCAGTAGATTGAAGCAGATCACCCTGCTTCAGAAAAAACAACCTGAATGGGTATCCAAATGTGTGCACGATCTCATAAGTACTACAAGAGATAGTAAGGATCCCTCAGACCTATAAACCCCAATCAGAAAAAAAAGTGTGTGTATTTATGCAGGAAATTTAGTATTTGAGCTTCTTTCTAGACAAGAGTTCTTTAATAGTCAAAATTGGCTAAGCAGAAAAATTGAAGGAGTTTTTGAGGAATTAAAAATTGTATCTTTAATATAATTATTATTAAGAAAATTAAGTGTATTTAGTATAAAATAAAAAAAATGTGTAAAATTTAACTTTTTAACATTTTAGTTTCAAAATTTTTTTTATGAAAAACACTTATCCAGGGATATATTTTAAAATATTAGAAAAAGAAATGAGCAGGTCCTACTACCTGCTTTAGTTTTTTTTTTTTTTTTTTTTTTTTTTTTTAATGGAGAAGCAAAATTCAGTACTTGGACTACTTTTTGCATATTATTGGCCAAATTCAATGGTAGATAAGAGATTGAAGAAAGATAAAATTGAATAATCATTAATAAATTTGTTATTATTGTAAAATGTAAATTTCAAATATTTATGTAATCTGTGTGATTAAAAAAAATTGGAATAATGAATTAGTTATTTATAAATGTATCTAGAAAAGCTAAACACTTTCACCCATCTTTGCCTTCCCAGTCCGTCTAAAACCAGTGTCAGATCCTTTTCCTTTCATTGTCCTATAACTCATTAGAACAAAATAATCAATTGCTATATTTTAGGTTCATCTTTAATGGTGGAACATGCAACTTTCACACAGTCATCAGAGGCAGTCAGCCACTCACATGCCAGGATGGAGACACCTGCACTGGCACTCACTATAAAAGGCTGCTCCACCAATGATTTAAAACTCACCTTTCGGCCCATTAATGTAGAAGTTTTGGATAGGAAGAAGCTTATTGGCCCACAATTAGAAAATGAGTTTCATTTTTTTTTTAACGAGAAATAGAAAATTGCATCAAACATAAAATCATCACTCATGGTATGACTGAACACTGGGGTAACACATGATAGCCTTGGCAGTACAGCACTGTGCTATGCACTGGAACATAACAGATCCTACAGAAGCTTAAATGTTTGGTTAAAAAAGCAATGGCTCATAGTTAACAGAACAAATTAATACAGATTTTTCTGAGAAGTTTGAAGCTAACAGATTTAGAAGAAAGCATTCCTAGCAACGTAAGTTACAATAAAGAAACTGCATTTCATAGTAAAAGAGTCAAAGACTAAGTAAAAGCAAATCAGAGGAGGAAAAATAGAAGGCCACTAAGTGATTTATCACATTGAATATCTGGTGTATGAATTCAACAGAGAATGACATCACTGAAGAAATTCAAAGTTTTTAGGAATTTTAGTCATTATTAATAATTACATTTATACATAGATATGAATATGTTTGTTTTTATACACACACACACACACTCACATACGTATAAACCTACACCCATCCAAATGTACAAGCAGGCACACACTCACTTTTACAAACATGTACATGAAAAAAATCTTACTTAGCAGGAGTGCCAGTTCTTGTAACAAGCTCTTTAGCAATTAAATGCGACATAGAAGACCAGCCAGTGTAGTACGATCCAGGTGCAGTTTTTTTCAGAGAGACATCACAATGCACTTGTGCTTTTTTTTGCAATTCCTCTTTCAGCATGAACCCTTGATTGAACAATTTTAAAATATTATAGTCATTTTCAACTTCATTATAAACTGTTAGGGTTGGTTTTTATAAGGTTCAAGATTATTCCACTCAAAGGTTTATAAAAATGAAAAATAAAACTAAATAATTATTTACCTACTAATAACAATAACTGTAATGTTTAAAAGCTAAGATAAATTAAATTTATCTTGCCACTAATCACTGTTTTAAAATTATCAATTTCATATTAAACGACTAGATCAGTTTCTGATTTGTGAATTATGCATATCATTATAAAAATGATCCTAACTGAAATTGAGCAAAAGTAACCTAACTTTTAGTCATGAGCAAAACTGATCGAAAGATTATTTCAGTTCAGTAAAATATAAATGCCAAAAAGACAGATTTGAAATTTATATTTCAACCATAGCCCACCATGAAGTTGCTTAAACTAAATGATTTCCAATATTTATTAAAGATGGACATAGAAAAGACTAATTTGACTTTAAAAGCAAAATAACGAATAAAGGAAAAGCTGATTAAAGCTAACTCTAGGCTGACAAGGAGGGGGAGGCAGTTAATTACTTTTAGTTCTTTCTTAAACTATAAAGCTGGAGAAATTAGTCAGGGTTTCGGCCAGCATCAGAAAAATAAAATACTCCAAAATTGTGGGGTAATTATAATATTTATTATTGTGTTGGAAATGTTGATTTCGACTTAACTTGTAAGTCTTCATCAGGGCGAGAGTGATGTCTGGAGAGATCTCTGAGGGAGGTTTATGGTCACATCTCCGAGTGCAGGGAAACTTTGACCATAAACCTCTCCAGACATCACTACCTCCCTGATGATGACTTACAAGTTAAGCCGAAATGTCGGCAATAATAAAATAATTACCCAACAATTTTAGAGTATATTATTTTTCTGATCCTGGCAGAAACTCTCACTATATTCTCCAGCATAATATTTGATGGCCACCAAACCTCCAACCATGTCAACTTAAACTTTAAACATTCATAAATAACTTAATTTATTCCTTATACCGTTATAAGGGAATTCTTTGAATGTACGAATTAAATTCTACTAAATTCAAAGAAGAAAAGGTTATTTACATTATTAAGAATATTTTAAAAGTAGGTTTCTAAAACTATAAAATAAAACCCAATTATATCCCGTACATGTTAATCAACAAACCCATGATAAATTCCTTTCAGAATTGTAAACTATAAATTACTATACTAGTATACATTTGTCTTTCAGGGTTAATAGATTTTCACAAATAAGATGTGAAGGGAAATTCCAGGGTTAAGAGTGAAATCCTAATTTCAATTTTTTCATAATCTAACAAGGGTTTTATTTTAATAAATCATTTAATTGTAATCAAAATTGAAAAATTTAGTTTCGAAATGCTAATAGTGGTGCATCTGTTAGACAGTAAATTAAGACAAGAAAAGGGGCATTATACCTACATTAAAGAGCAAGTAATAAAGGAAAGCACCATTATTATTTTTAGAGTTCAATAAAATAAATTTTATAAAATATAACATGCAATTATTCTTTTTGCAAGTAATTGTTGTATGCATGAATTTATTTATACATTTATTTATTTATTTAAACATGTAAAATACAAGAATATTCAATTATTTATAACTTATCTATTTATATGAAAATTATTTTAGAGAAATTCTATTATTTTAAAAATTCTAAATATCTGATCTCGAGCAAAGCAATTCATACCATCAATAATAGACAAAAAAAGAAATTAAAGGTGAAAATTGAAAAAATAAAAACATCAATTTTTGAAGAGGCACGGTAAATTAAAAATCCTGGAAAAAATGGATAGTTTTTTTTTTCCAGATTAGAGTAAATATGGAATAATATTTTGATTCTCTTAATTAAAAAAATGAAAGGGTTGAATTATATTGTGACAGTCCTCAAAGAGTTACACTATTAATCATTAAAAATAACAATAATCCTGCAAAAGCTACTGAATGTAAATGACAGTAAGTTGGGGAAAGAAACTTCCTTATGTACAAACAGTAGCCTTGATCAATGATAAGTGTAGTCCAATTTCTTAAACTTTTCCTCTACATTTACAATCGAAACTTTATGCTAAACAAATGTAATAGACAATCACTGATTTTGCACTGGTTACCAATATTCACATCTTCAACAGAAATCCATTATATCCACGGTAAATAATAATTAACTTGAGGCCCATTTATGCTAGGATCAAAAGAAATGCCAGTAATGCGAATTGGAGAGTATTTTTTTTAAATGTTAATCTGTGATTTTGATAGGAATATTTTTTATGTTTAATAATTGTATCAACAGTAAATGCATGTTAAATCACATATAACTAACTAGTTTCACTATTTCTTAAATATCTATTTAGCCCAATAATTTAATTTTCAATAAATTTTCATTGGTGATTGAAGAAATAATAAGAGGCTTGAATCAGAATCAAGAAAAAATAAAATAAGGTGTTGTTTATTTAATGACATATAAAAAGTGAGAGAAAATAACAGGAATAGCTTAAAGAAGATCCTGATCGATTTCAATCAAATAATTTTCCAATTTAATTTAATTCCAGTTGAATTAAACACTTAACATTTTAGTAACACAACTTTCACTCCCCCCGCCATGAGTGCATAATTCAAAATTTTATTATTTTCAAGAAAACAAATGGAAAAAATATTAGTTTTTCTATTTCTAGACATTGAAAATGAAAATATAATTTTGAACTTCTTAAGAAGTGATAATTAAGATTGGAATTAAAAAATATTTATTTTGATTTTATTTATTTGATGTAAAATGGAGTTTCTCAATGTACATTTACAATAAATAACTATGAAAAAAAGTTATGGATAGAATAACTTAAAGTGGAGTCTAAATGTTTCTCTTCTTTCCTCTTCCTCCGGTCTTTCAGCCATGTGTTCAGCCCTTGATAATTCACTCTCTATGCCAATATTCAGTTAAACCCCAATAAAAGGTCTGTAACATCAGAGCTGAGTCACTTGAGCAGAGAAGCTTCCCTACCACTCTTATGTAAAATTGATCCCTAATCCACTACAGCAATCACCCCTATATTGCAACTGGCAGAGGCCTACGTGAGGAAAAACGTAATAGTGATTTGTTTTAATATGTTTGTTATGGTATTTTATTTTATAGCTTCAATGATTGGTTCTTCTCTTAAATTATCCTCAGTTTGAAAAGTAATCTAACTGTCAAAAGTAAAGAAGAATATGTCACTCTGCCAGCAACTGCTATGACTTCATCCACTCAGCTGTGATTTGAGATTGAAGGGCAGACAGAACAAAAGTCCATTACACAGGACACCTGTGTAAAATAAACAAATATCAAATGTTTCATTAAGTTGGACATAAGTGAAAGTAAATGAAGAATTATGTTTTATAAGTTGGAGAGGTCAATTAACATAAAAGGAAAGACCACTAAATCTAATTTGGGAAGCCAAAATAGGGTAATTATTCAGACATTTTTGTTATATTCATAAGGTTCTTCCTTAATAAGTATTTCTCATAAAAAAAGTTACACCATATACATTTTAAAATTAAATTTTGTAACTATTATGTTCTACCACCTCTTGTGTAATTCAAATAAAAGTGAAGATATTAATGAGTGATGGGACATTTCCATGGAGCAAGCAAAGTGATTTTGTGTGTCCTTTCTTGATATCCTGGTAGTTTTTGTGTAAAGCTTGATTCACATAGATATTTTGTAGATAGTAGTGTTCTGTATTAACAATTTCTGCATGTTTTAGCAACTCAAGGTAGATCACACCCATCTGATCCCACCAGCATTGCCTTCCATTTATTTTGACATTAAAATCGCCAGATTTAATTTTTAAACCACTCAAATCAGTGTGGTTTGCCCAAACAAAAGTCAAATTGTTCAACACCATTAAACACATAGTAGTAGAATGAAACTAATGTAGGTCTGCAGTGGAAATCTTTAAAAAATGTAAGTAAAAACAAATGGCTTTGCTGAGAGGATTAGTTGTATCAATATTGAGTACACTCTTTTAAAGGTAAATTCTGGATACACAATTGGTAGATATTTTTGTGACATGATTTGGCATTAATACACTCACTCATTCACTATTTTGAAAAAAAAAAAAAGAAAAAAAAACTTAAATATTTAATTTGGTTTTACTACTTTGAAAACTGCAATTGCTAGAGTGGAAACATATATACAAATTATATATACAGGAGGAGGAAGAGAAAAACTGCTAAGAGAGTATATTTTTAGCTTCCCCAATGTAGAAAACATGTATTCTGTACTGTATTGTATGTGTAAGAACATATTTTTCACAAGTCACATCAAGTGATTTTTCTCCTTCAGGAAATCAAAAATAAAACCACTAGCAAATACAAGAATGCTTTTTGAATGTACGAGGAAATGTATATTATTGTGGACTTATATACTTCCCGTAAGATGCAAAATTACAATTGTACAAAAAATAGGTGCAGATGTGGATGTGGTATAAGCTAGCTAATATGTATAACATATAATATTGTTATATATTATAAATATAATATATATTCTGGCAGAAGTTTTTAAACTAAAAAATCAGCATAGTGAGGCAAAAATGACTTGCCCCAACACAAATTAGCCAATGTGATATAAAGCCTTTGTATTATTTAAGGCAATACTGAAGACTATTTTGTAATAGGACCAATAACATTATTTCTTGCATTCCTACAATTAATTTAAAGACTTAATTCAATGAGTTAATGAGTAATTTTTTTTTTAATCCAATAAATAGACTCATATATATTCTCATTTTTTAACAGATTTTTTTTTCCTTTAAAAATAAATTTGAATAACAGAAAATTGAGAAACATTTAGCTGATAGAAATCTGATATGCAAAAAGCATGAGTTATAAAATAAGTTTTTCAATATTTGTTTCTTATTATAGAAAATTAATCCAGTCTATACACATCAACTAGCTTAAAACATAATAATTCCTAGATTTTATTAAAAAACTTTAAGGAGATAAGAGATTTTCTGTAGAGCAAAATATTTAGGTAGACAATTAAGGTTACCAATTTACAAAATAATTAGTAAAATAACTAAGGAATATCATACCTGGATAACCACTTTCAGTTTCAGTTAAAACCAGTGCTGAAAGTAGACCATAAGCAGCAGATCGCTTTGCAGGAACATAAGGCTTATTTTTCCTCTTGGGTGACTTCAGCTGTAACAAAAAAAATTCTTATCATATGGGAGCAGCATAAACTGAGAGATTTAATGTGAGTGATATCTTATGTATAGAAATAATTAGCAACCAAAACGCATTGGTATTTTACTTGTATTGGGAGTCACATTGAAAGGATTTAATTATGAATTTTATTTTATAAATGACAGAAACTTCTTTACATAATATATTTATTTTAAAAAAATATTGAATAAATTCCCTCAAAGGTTTGCTATAAAAAGCCTAAGTACTGAATCTGGTTCATATATTTTAAAAATAAGAGTGCCACTTAAAATTACACTTTTAAATATTGTTAATACTTACCACTTAAAATTACACCTTTAAATATTGTTAAAGACTAATAGATCATTATGAATAATACATCACAATTTCATCAAAATAAAAAGTGTAAATATATGTAAAAACAATATAATTCCTATAAACATAATACATATCATAAAATATACCTATATCATATAATATCACTTATATAATGTAACATTAGGAATAGGGGTTTGTCTGAACTAAAAATTTAATTTTAGAGTTTTAATTAATTAATTAGAAATTTTATTTTATTTTTCTGTATAAAATTTTGCATGTTCTTTTAAATAAAAGCTAAAACAGATGTGTTTATTGATAAATACATACTACATAAATGTGGTGGATTAAATGGCAGTTCAAAAGAAATATTCATTTATCTTCAATAATCTCTATCTTAATTAATTTAACTCGTTTATGATAGATGTTTTTCTTTTTTGGATCCATGGGAATTCATAACATATAAAAATGAAAAAGGTTTGCATCAAATTTTCTGACTAATCTCACTACTTTATTTACCCCAGATAATAGGAGAAGTAGGGAAAAAATATACTCACCTGACAGTTTGTGGCTGTCCCAAGAACTTTATTAGTTTGTTTACTCTTGATAGTCATTTTGGAATTTATGTCTGTGTCATCTGGAGTAACACTATTCTTTGAAAACTCAGTTTCCTGATTTTTTTCTTTGTCTAAAAAAAGCAAGAAGTAGTGAAGAATAAACATTAACAGACAGTTTAAAATATTAGAAAGAAAAGAAAATACTTTTATTTAAAAATTTGTAAAGGTTCTTCAAGTTATTTTTAATAAATTTTATAAAGAATTATCTTTTTTCAAACGTGAATAAAAATACTAAATTGGCTTACACCTCTTTATTGTTCTTGCCCATTAAATGAAAATGATAAACCTTTGGAAAAAAGCAGAAACAAAATTATATCAACTATTCTAACATATAATTATAACTTTTATGTTTAAAACTAAGTACAATTCGAATATTTAGAAAATAAAATTTGTATACTCGCATAAATGTCATAAATTTTTCTTCACAACTATTGAAACCAAGCTCTATTTGGAACAAATACAAATACAATTTTCTTCGGAGATGATCAATAAACTGCAAACTTCATAGTATTTAAAAAAAGTTTTTTGAGATCCACTACTCCTCTTCTATTTTTCTGGCATTCCTCTTTTTAAAAAGAACCCTCTTTTATCATTCCATAAAAATTAAAAGGCATTAACAAAAATAACAAAATTTATACAAGTGATATACTTGCAAGAAAAGCTAAAAATGAAAAAGAATCTTCAACAATATACTTACTGAATTTTTTATGTTCATCAAGCTTCTTATGAAGTTTCAAACACAGTTGCTCATCAAAATGCTCTAATATAATACATTCTAAACCAGAATTTAAAACTAAAGGATATTTCTTTAAGGATTTCAGAGCCTAAAAATTTTAAATAGAATGAAATACAATATCAGATTGTTATTATGTATTATTATATTATATCAGATATAATTTCATAATAAGTAGATGAAAAGTTGCTTAGTAATTTTTTTTCAGTAAAAAGTATAGGCTAAAGCAACATTTACAATATAAATTTATTTGTAAAATGACAGTATTAAATCCTTATAAAAAAAACTGTTAGTATCTTAGCTCTTATAAGCAAACCCATATTAAGCACTTTGCACTTTTCTTATAAGCTTTTCTGAGTAAATTATAAAATGAGTTAGTTATGTAGCTAATTTTATAATTATTCTAGAGGCAAGGTAAGTATAGGTTTTGGAAAGGCAATCTGCCACATGGACACAACTGTTTTACTGAAAAGTAAACATAAATAAAAAAGTACATTATTTAGATACACAAAAAAAAATATATGTTTTTTTTTTCTTCTTCAAAAAAAATGAATTACCTAACTTGCATCTAGATCATTCATATGTTTCATATATTATATAATATATAAAATACTTCTCAAAAATAACCAATAAATAGCAATGAAAATAAATTTACATCTAGAAAAATTTGAATAAATTATTAGTTTTTTTTGTTGTTTTTTTTTTACATTGTAAGACAACTTCAGGGCTATCATGAAGGCGAGAGGGGATGTCAGGTCCCTAAGATCACATATTAATAAACTGCTTTTATTTTTCTCATACTGACTGAAACCCGGATTATTTATCAGGCGCAATACTCGACAGCCAATTAACCAACAACATTTTTTTTTAAATAATTATAAAGTTTATATCAATTTTTTGTAAGACTAATAATAACAAATACATTAAGATTTTAAATTTGGGAAACCATTTACAGCCATAGACAAACTTATCCAATGGTTCATAAAATTATCAAATTTGGCTTCATTATTTAAAAATTGTAGATGCTAGTGTGTATACACTGACAGATATACACACACACACATGCACATTATAACATTCGTGGTTTATATTAACCATTCTTTCCACTGAACCCTATCAACACAAACGTCTTTTGTCTGAAACCGTTCACATCAACTTACAACACCATCCAGTTAACAACAGAACGGACATAGAACAAATTTCCTCAACTTAATCTAACATTCTAAAAACCATTAGCCCTCCTTCTCGATAAACCTGTCAAACATTTTTCCCAGTTCCAAAGTAACCTATTCCCAATAATACCCTTCCTTTTTTCCTTTGTCCTTTTTATTGCCCTCTCTTGCAACAGGCCGCTTTCCCTTTGTACCTTCCGCCTCTTACCTCCTTCCTCCACCCTTTTTATCTCTCACACTGTGTAGAAGAAAAAAATATATACTTCAGTCATGGAAATGTGAACTTAGGGACAGGATGTCCTCTCTCATCTTCATGATAGGTAGGTGTGACAAATTACTGCTTTAATGTTATTCAATTTTTTTTTTGTCAATAAGTTGTTTGCATGTTTTTCAAAATCTTTTTATATTCTCTTACATAGCTTTCTACATTCATACTCTTGATAGCACATTATATTATTGCAATTCTCTATTATATTAATTTTAATTATTATTGTATTCTCATGACATTATATTTCTACAGCCCTGAAGATGGCTTACAATGTAAGCCGAAACATTGGCTGATAATCCTTTATTTAAAAAAATACTTTTTTTTTAAATTAGTGTTTTTTGGATCTACCTTGACCGAACCCAAACTAAAATCATCTAAGAAGCATGACATTAAACTTTTGAATCTAAATGTTCATTGACTATGGTTCTCAGGAATTGGCTTAGTTCATGAAAATCCTTTGTAAAGTTATTTTAAAAAATGAATAAAAATAATTTTAATATTATTAGACAACCAGAATGGTGTTAGTATTATTTTAAATAAAACAAAAAAGTAACAAATATTCACAAACATAAAAATTCAACATATTTACTTCTCACTCTATATGTATAGAATACAACAAAAACATAATTTCTTAAGCTTATACTCAAATCAAGTACTGGTCTAAAATATGGATACAATAACACTTACTTTACTAAAGATAGTTTCTTCATTTCCTGACATCAAATGCCATTCTAAAAGCCATTTCTCAAAAAGAGGATTAGGTGTTTTAAGTCTCACAGTAGATTTCTTAGAAATAAATTTATCAACCATTTTAATTCAAACAAATTACAATTTCAATATAATCCAATACAAGTAATGCTTCATCATGAAAAGGCAATTACCCAATTATATATATTCTTAAAGTGTACAAGTCACCATAAAAAATAACATTGCAGAATATACACACAAGTCAAATTAAAATAAAATAACAATATTTCAGACAATTCCTATTGTTTTTACTTTGAATAGCATGACAGTAATTTGACATTTTCCCTCTTCTAGCAAGAAGAGTTAACTTATTTTGAAAACTTAAAAATACCCGCTATACGATATTTCATCATTAAGGAAAATATAAAAATTATTCAATCAAAACAAATAAAAAGTTATAAATTAACAAAACTATAAAATATATGTAATTATATATTTTCCTAAACCTGTAAACAAATTTTGAAAGCATAGAAATTTTAGTTTTTGAAAAACTTCTGCTCTTCTTATTAAAGATTTTCTCTTCATGTCGAAACAAAATAAAAATTATATACTGATAAGTTAATTTTATTTAAATTTTATACAGTGAAATACACATTAAGTATATTGAATTTATAAAAATAAAAATTGTGAAAGAAATTTAAATTGGCGGTAAGTCTAAAGTTGTCAAGATAACCGTGATAAGTGAACCTAATATAACCTTCTTTATTTATTTTTTGAAATGTTGGTTGGAATTTTTGCCATTTTAATAGTTTTTAGTTTTTCATTTGTAAAACTTAATCAAATAAATTTATAATGATTTTCAGTTTTCGAAACTTTCATAAATTAAATTTTTCGTAATTGTAAATGTTTTATATGAACGCTCTCATTTTTGGCAATTATTGTTTCTTAATTTAATTGAAGTAAAATGTGAAAATTTTATCTGTTTGTTTTTGTGTTGTGGTACTTTTTAATAATTCAATGGCTTATTGAATTTATATTTGTTATGGTACATGCTTCTGTAATTTCTGTACATATCAATCAGTTAGAAAAAGATATTGCTACTTTAGAAGACAAATTTAATTTTAAACCAACTAAAAATACATCTTGCGGATCTGATTGTTATTGTTGGAAAGCAGGCAACCATAAAGTCACTAACAGTTTATATCACAAGGATTGTATTAGAATGAAAAAAAATATTTCATCTATAACTAAGACAGACGTAAAGCAGTCTCAAAACCGAATTTCAGAAAAGAAAGATGTTTACCATTTTGGTAAAGCACAAGTTGAAGTTTCACTAAAGAAATGTTCAAAAGATAAAGGAGTTATTGAAGGCCAATTTAAAAACACTTCTAATAAGACTAAAAAGTTTGTGAACATTGGCACCGATCCCATTACTATTGTTGAACCTAAATCTACCCCTAAAAGGTGCTGGAGTGCAATTTTAAATGAAAATGCTAAAAGTAACTTAGTTTGTGGGGAATCTCGTACAATATCTGCTGCTTCAAAAACAATTTTTGATCCTCCAGAAAAGCTTCAAACAATTTCATCATCTTCATCAAAATCACTCCAAAAAGATTCCCAAATGAGGACAGTTATGGTTAGAGATAGGGGAATTCAATGTCATAACAGCCCAAATGGAATTTCTTCACCTGATCTAAATAGTATTCTACCTTCGGCCAGTCCAATTAATTCCTTACAAAGACTGCATAAGGTTTTGCAGAATTTTCAAGCTACTATGATTGAAAAAAATGGTATGTATTAAATATTTTAAAGTTTATAGTAAACATATATGCAATTAGTTATGTCATGATGAGTTTAGGCTTTATTAGTTGGGGTTCTCATTTTTTTTTATTTTTTCACAAACATTATTTATTTATAGATAAGCAGGAGATTCACACAGGTCAGAGTAACCTCACCTACGAACTCTACTTACCCAGCAAAAAAATTCTTAAGAGGGGGTCAAACCTCTAACTTTTGGGAAGCTAAAATCTTAATGTCTGTAAACATATAAACTGACTCGGCAGTAAAAATGATTGACCACTATGATAGGATAATCTTATTCCTTTCATAGTCTCTTGAAAAACTGATGAAATTAATTAATTGTTTATAGCTTACACTATTTAATTTCAATACTTTTTAGAGCCTAACAAAATTTTTGTAGCCAAATTATGACAGTATAGTAAAATAGTAATAAATATCTATGATCCAAAAATTATTTATCCTAAGTAACTTTATGCATTTATGTCATTAAAAAAAAAAGTGATAAATATATAAATTTTGTTGATCTTATTTCAAACATAAAAAGAAAGATGGGAGACCTGATATTTTGATATTTTCACGGTTTTGACTGCTGATCTCTAGTGATGCTTTTTGGAGCCAGTTCAAGATCAAATTCTGTTCCTTATTTTTCTTTAGTGATTAGTGTTAAGATCAATGTCATCTACTGTAATAATATTTTGGTGAGTTACTCCTAGCTTTATTATTTCCCATTAATGATGTTCAGTTTACGGATGTAGATTATTGGGGATTCGTATATATCTTTTAATCATATTTCTGTAATGCATTAATAAAATGTTTTGCTTCATTTACTTCAATTACTAATATAAGCAATTTAATGTATAATGTTGTGATACTAATCTTTCTGCTGAACAAGAATATGTAATTTTTTAAAAGGAGTTTCACCAATTGAATATCGATGAAATAGTATATGAAACCATAAAGTATTTGTTACGCTCCCTAATGACATTAAGTTTTAAAGTTATATAGCGAGTTTTTGGCTGCAAAATTATTATTAGAGAATTTATTTGGTCAAGGTTGATCTAAAAAAAATTGTACAATTTAAAAAAATGTATTTTTTAATATTTGCGGACATTGGCTTGCATTGTCAGCCATCTACAAGGCTATCATGAAAGCGAGAGGGATGTGTTGTCATCTGGAACAAATATTCATGACTGAGACTTGTCATTGAAACTAATCTAGTCATGAAGACTTGTTCCAGGTGTCAACACTCTTGCCTTCATGATAGCCCTGAATATTCAGGGCTTTTTGGCTTACAATGCAGGCTAAAATGTCGGCAGAAAATAAAAAATATATTTTTTGAAATTGTATTTTTCGGATCAACCTTAACCAAATACAAACTTTCTAAAAACTTTCTACTATTAAGTTTTAAAGATTGGAAGAAAATGATAAATTTAATTTATGTTTTTTATTGATAGTGTAATGTAGTTAAAAAATATAAATTTTACAACTTACCAAAAGTAATATATCTTTGCAGGATGCAAAAAAAATATTGTGCCTGTAATTTGTACAACTTGCAAATATTTTTGGTCCATTCAAAGTGTGTTATTTTTATGTACATTTTTTACAATAAAAAATGTATACTAATTCATTTTTTGTTCCTGTGTTATAGAGAAAACTTGTTTGAAATCTATAATTTCTGACATGGGTTATGCTCTAGAGAAGCTTAAACAAACTGCTCCAGCTTACAGCCTACACACTGATGCAAAAACAGATGCTTTTAATCAACAAATACAAGCTAAGGTAGCTTAATTAATTTTATAAACCATTTTCAGTGCATTGTATGGTTATATCTTAATTGATTGATATTTAAGGTACTAATTTATTTTTCAGTGAAGTATCTGAATATTTAAGATTACATATTATGATTTAAATGTTAACAGGATGTTCCATCAATTGTGCGGGTCTCAAGTAATCTAGACACACTTCAAGAAACATGTCAACAGTTACAGTCAACTTCCTTAAAATTAGAACAAACATGCCAGAGGTTACAAAAGGAAAAGGATATCATAACTGAGTGAGTAATATTTCAGAAATGCATGTAAATTAAGTATTCCAATGGAACCTGTTAGTTTAGTAATAAATCTAATTGTTTAGTGATGATAGAGAATTAGTCTACTTACTACCTCTCTATCATCTCTAAAGGGATCAATATTTCTATATCTGCCTATGTGCAAAGCACCCGTCCATGACTTAATCACTGGGCTAATACTTCATTATCTCCCCCCAAAAGTCATTGTTTTCCTGACCTACCTCTATAATTGTATCCTTTGAACTACCCACTTTCCACTCCTCTGAAAATTTTCTGAAATTATCCTGTTTCCCAAACCCAGCAAACCTGTTCATAGTGAATCATTTTCTATCGCCCAATCAGCCTCCTTCCCTTACTATCCAAGGTTTTCGAGAAAATTCTTTTAAAAAGAATGATGCTTTAATGAACTCCTTATATATCCTCCCAAACTATCAGTCTGGCTTTCGATCTCAGAGTTCTACTGTCTAGTTGGTGTTTCACGTTGTTGATTTCATTTCTTCTTCTCTTGAAAAAAAAAAAAAAAATACTGTCCTGGTGCATTTTAGATGTAGCTCAAGCTTTTGATCAAGTATGGCATAATGGTTTATTGTGTAAACACGAGTGCATATTCCCAAGTACCATATATTTAATCCTCAAATCTTACCATTTCTTTATGGTCCATTAAGGATCTGATTACCACCTTCCTGTGAAAGCGAGCATTCCACAGGGCAGTTTGCTCAGACCCATCTTTTTCATCCTGTACACTGGGGACATACCCACCCTCCTGGCCCACTTTGCTGATGACAAAGCAATCCTCTCTTCTCATCCTGATTCCAAAACAGCTTCCACAATTTTACAAAACCATCTTAATGCTTATTTAGCAGAGGTGCTACAATTGGGGAATTAAAATAAACGAATCAAAATTCGCATAAGTAACGTTTCAGCTGAGAAAATATTCTCCTATTAATGTCACATATAATAACATCCCTACACCTCTCTCTGATTCAACTCGCTACTTTGGGTTCCTTCTTGACTCTCGACTTAACTGGGGGAACATATTAAACTTAAGCAACAAGAACTCAACAGATGCTACGGACTCTTGTACAGACTTTTAAGCAGACATTCACAGCTCGCTACAGAGAATAAACTGACACTGTTCAAGGCACTATTATGACCAATCTAGAAATATACAATGCAGAACTCTGGGGTGTCCAAAACCTTCCAACATCCAGCGAATACTGCCCTTTTAATCCAAAGTCCTCCTTCTAATTCCAAACGCTCCATATTATGTATCCCACTCTACATTTCATCACGACTTTAATATTCCTTTCATCCAAAACCTTATCACCACTCGCTTCACTCTCTTCCACAGCAAGCTTCCATATCACCCTAATCCATGTGATATATTCCTGTCATTGGATTCCAATCCTTAAAACCCTCCCCAGCGCCTAAAACGAAGATGGCCTCACGACCTCTTTTCATGGGACATTTACTGAACATTTCAAGGGATCTCTTAAAAACTCCTATACTATCCTCATAATTTGTTATTGAACAGCTCTTTTCATTTCAATGAAAAACCTAAACCATCTGACTATATTACAACTTACCGGAAATTTACTTTTAATGTGAGTTAAACATCGAATATATGTTATTAGTTTGCATTTTCTTCTAAACTAAAGACTTTAAAATTATCCAAGGAAAAAATTTTATAGTATCAGGTGTAAACTGATGCTTCAGATTGTGGGAAAAAAAAAGAAGGAAGTAAGTTGCCCAAGAATGGTAAAGTTTCATTGTAAATTGTATGTTCAGTTAAATAAGGTTGAGATCCAATGAGAAACTGCCTTGTGCTTCTTATCCATGTCACCAAATAATGTCATCTACAATATCTCTTATGCAGGTTTAGTGTAACTGAATTTAGAGCTCTGGTCAAAGTCTTTTATGTGCAGATTAACTTTAAGATAATCCTTTATGCTAGTTTTGTTAAAACATTGTTGTTTTTTTTTTACAAAATTATAAATTAAATGCAAAATTTGACATTTTAAATATATATATACACTTATGTTTTTTTAAGGAAATTTTTTGAGAAAAGTAGGGAGCTAGAGAGCTCTTTAAAAAGAGAGCTTGAATACCAAGCTAAGCTTAATGAAGCCAAAATTTCTGCAGAAACAATGGCTAAAAAATTAGATCAGTACACCAAATCTATGGAAGAGCTATCCATACATATTACCAGGCTACAGGCTGAAAACAAGGTAGTTATTACTTTATACTGCTTAATTTAACATTTTTTCTTCATATAATAATTTATTTATAATATGATCTTTTTCTTTCTTAGATATTTTATTAAGATTTGCTATTTAAATAAAAAATAATTTTTTCTTTATTTAAATTGCATTGTATTAGATTTTGAGGAGCAAAGATTGGTATAAGTAAGTATCATTATAAATAATAAGAGTGATTATTTTTGATAAGTTATAAGTCTGTGGAATCAAGCAAACAATTTTTGTGACTATTGGCTTTTCTCTTTTTAAGTAGTTAGAATATGACTGCATTGGGGGGGGGGGGACGAATTCGTGATCCCAAATCTACAAGAAATTTAAACATGCTAAATCATTGCTAAAGTGAGTTTACAGATGTAAAGTTTTTCATTTATTTTTTATATACATTTTACAAAAATATACATTTATATAGCAAAGGAGAATAGCGAGAAAAACAATTTTTTAAAGAAAAAAAAGTGTTTTAAATCAAATAAGAAAAAGGCTTATTGTTAGTAATAAATATTTTTATTAGAAGCGATATGTCCTTTCTACACTGTTTTGGTTCAAGGCTCAGTTTTGAAGCTATTTTCCCTTAAATATAGAAAATTTTGATATTTAGCCAAATCTACAAGAAATATAGAACTCTATATCAGGCATTAAACTTCATTTATTTATTTTATTTTATTTAACTTACCTTTCAACCACTTGTTATGGAGGGAGGAATTGTCTACAGGTAGCCACCTTATTTTAAGCACCCATGGCTCTTTTATTGATAAAATCTTGTGTAGGAAAGGACTCGTTAGAATTAATAGAGATATCTGAATCCCCTTGGCTAATCTAACACCCTTACAAAACTTTTCCTTCCATTTAGGCTCTAATACAGAAAATTTCATCTAATCTTAGCAGATTTCTCATGTTTCATTACAGATAAATTTATAAATAAAGTAAATAACCAAGCTCATCTTATAAGCTGTTGAGGATAATGAGTATAAAGATAAAGCCACTCGAAATTGTGTTTTATACGAGATATGTATCTTGGTCTATACTTTTTCTTGTATCTCTAACAGTAACCAAGTTTGGATGATATTTTTGTTTGTCTTAATCTACGAGGGCGGGTCAATAAGTGCGTGACTTTTTAAATGAAACAAAGGTTTTTTTATAAAAAGTAATTTTATTTTTCAACATAGTCTCCTTTGAGCTCTATACACTTCGTCCAACGTTTCTCCAATTTTTTTATCCCTTCCAAAAAATAAGATTTCTCGAGCTCCTCAAAATATGTATTTGTTTGTGAGATGATTTCATCGTTGGAATAAAATCTCTTTCTGCCAAGCCATTTCTTAAGGTTCGGAAACAAGAAATAGTCACTCGGGGCTAAATCCGGAGAATAAGGCGTATGAGGGAGCAATTCATAGCGTAATTCTTGAAATTTTGCCATGGAAACAACACACGTATGGACTCTTGCATTGTCTTGATGGAAAAGAACTTTTTTCTTGGCCAAATGCGGTCGTGTTTTCTTTAAATCCTCATTAAATCGGTCCAATAAGTTGGTATAATATTCGCCATTGATTGTTCTTCCCTTCTGAAGGTAATCTATGTGGATTACACCGCGTGCATCCCAGAAAACAGTAGCCATGACTTTATTGGCTGACAAACCCACTTTGGCCTTCTTCGGCGCTGATTCACCCGGCAAAACCCACTGTTTTGACTGCTGCTTGGTCTCTGGCGTGTTGTGGTGTATCCATGTTTCGTCCACTGTTACAAATCGGCGCAAAAACTCGTCCTTGTTGCGGTTGAACAACGCCAAACATTCGATCGAAGTTGTCACACGATTGCGTTTATGGTCGATTGTTAGCAAACGCAGCACCCATCTTGCGGATAGCTTTTTTATACCCAAGTGATCATTCAAAATCGAAACCACTGACCCATGTGATATGCCTATGGCTTCCACAATCTCCCGCACTTTCAATCTCCGATCGGCCAACACCATATCGTGAATTTTTTCAATTGTTTCGGGTGTAGCGACTTCTACTGGTCGTCTAGAACGTTCGGCATCGATCGTGCTTGTACGGCCACAACGAAATTCTGTAAACCACTTTTTTACCATTGATATCGATGGTGCAGAGTCCCCATAGTATTTATCAAGCTTAGCCTTTGTTTCAGTGATGGTTTTTTTCCGCAAAAAATAATGTTTGATGAGCACACGAAATTCACTTTTCTCCACAATTCACGAAGTTGTTTGTCTTTAAAGACTGTCAAACACAAACTAAAAGACCCAGCGAGTTCAAACTTTTACAGGAGTTAGCTGATAGATGCTTGTTGACAGGAGCAGTGTTTCCAACCTAATTATAAGGCGGGAAATTCAAAAAGTCACGCACTTAATGACCCGCCCTCGTATTACTCCTTCCTCATTGACTGGTTAAGATCTGTTGAAATTTGTCAAAAATCTTGCCATGGGAAAAATGTGAATAGTTTGATTTCCTTTAGAGAAATCTTTTAAAAGTACATAGAAAAAAGTTTTTACAAAATATAAGATCAGTCACTGACCAATAGGGAGGATAGTTATTTCTAAGGGGGTAGAATGGGACTTTTACTATTGAGGGTTTTTCTTAATATAAGTGTTGGAGGCTAATGTACTTCAATACGTGGCTTATCCTTTGTAATCCTTATTCAGGTATACTATGATGCATTTGGAAGGTCAAAGTCAAGAGAACATTTTATTTATGAAGGTAGATAGGTTGGGAAACCAAACTTTGAACTTTACCCATCTGGTTACCAGGAAAGCCTCCTATTGTAAAATGATTATTAACATGAACAAAATAATAAAACACAAGTAATGGCCTTTTGGTTTATTGGGAAGATTTTACACAAGACTAATTGGTGCTTTATAAGTCTGCTTTTGAAAAACTTGACATAATTGTCTAAATTATGAAGAAATTATAATAATGTTATGTGAATAGAAAATAGAAATAAATGATAAAGCTTTAATTATCATTATAAGCTCAATGTCAACCATAATGTCACTTAAATGTTTAGTTGAAGCATGCCTTAGACTTGGACAAGCTCGTTTTGTACATTAGGTTACTATATTTCACTAGAAGGTAGGGATATCATCAGGTGTCAGAGAAAGTTCATTGAACTAGGTTCAAGAGAAAATCTTCCATTGTTGGTTATTAAAAGAAATATATGTGTAGATAACATAAAATTTGGGGATTTTATTAATCAACTGTGATGGAATGGAAAGATCATTGAAGGTAATTAAACAAAAGAAAATCCTTCAAATAAAAGATAGTGTATGATTCATTAGCCATCAATTCACTCGAATTCAAACCTTTTCAGGTTTTGTTCAGGACAAAGGCTTTGTCCTCTTGAGATACCCTTTAAAGACAAGAACATTTTACTCAGTAAGGGTGTTCATGAGTTTATGCTCTGAATAAAGATGTGATAAAGAACAAAGACAAGATGTTGCCAAAAGAGGAAAAATCCCAATCAACCATAACTTTAATTAGAAGAATTGCTGAAAATTATTTTGCAATAATAAAGTTGCCTAATATGGAATGAATTGTTGACCAACAAGTTCTATGAAGAGAGGATTCTTGGGAATTCGGTCATATTTGTTGAAGAATTAAAAACAAATTTGTAACCAAAAAACACATAACACAAACACGTCATGTTAAGAATCTTTGATTAATATCAAATTTTCTTCTGTCACAATCTATTGCTGACATTCTTACATTCATAATGAATATTACTTATATATGATATATACATGTGCTTACTCATACCTGACGAAATTAAATCTCGTTTTTCTTATCTAAAAAGAAACTTAATCATATATTTCAATTATAATACGACACGATGATAAATTCCTAAAGGGTTTTAATGAATTCTAGTTTCTATTATTTATGAGTAATGAATATTGTTTTATCTTAAAAGTAGTTTGTGTAATTCCCTACTTTAATTGTTCTAGCTTTAAATCTATTTAGTTGTATGCTATTTGCTTAGTTATCTTTAACTATTTTAGACACTACAACATTTTGAAGAAATGAAGTCGAAGTTAGCTAAACAACTTATGGAAGCTAATAAAGAAAATGAGAAATTAAACAATGAGCTTCAATTATTATCTCTTGAAAGAGAAAAAAATAAGGTTCTCCTTGATATAAAAGAACAGGAGTTAAATAAATTAAAATCAGAACTTAGGTAAATATATTGTTTTGTTCTGTATATATATTACTATTTTATCTTTTTATTCCTTCATTGTTATTTCTAAGTCTTATTTAATCTTTATATATTTTTTAATTCATTTAACTATCTCCCTCTACTGCTGAGGAAATGTCAGGCCTCCTAGTCATTGAAAGGTACATCAAAGAACCAATGGCTTGATGATATCTCTTACTATCAGATAGTAGAGATGATTCCACATTACTCCTGTAAAATCCTGTTTCTATTGGCGTCTTCACTGTTATATCTTCCCCTAATCCACTCCTATAATATTATATCTTCCCCTAAACTCCTCCACTAATATTTTTTGAAATTTTTTTTTCTGAAGTACAAAGAAACTGTCATTTTGTCTGTCTATTTTCTCTCCTAAATACTGTGAAACTGGTCCCAAATCCTTCATTTCAAAATGTTATAAAAGAGATTCAAAAGTTTTTTCAACAACTTTAACCCTTGCAATTCTTTATGGAAAAAAAATACAGCACTGCAACAGGCCATATAGTCCTAGGGGGGAAATGTATGTTGAGGATGTATTTATTCTCAATCCATAGGTCACTAGAGAAGACATGTGTTCAGTACACTTATCTGAATCCTTTATGAAAAGAGGAATTAAGTTTAATCCAGTCCCCTCTAAGCATTCGAACTGACTAGTCCAGTGGAAGTTGGAACTAATGATTCCAGTGGAAACTCGTATTAGTTTAGTTTCACTTTTGTTTTTATTGTTATATTTGGGTTTTAAGGTTGTTTTATTTCTGTTACTAAACACATGTAAATAAGCATTTATTCATTCTTGTGTTGAAAATTAAAATGTTTATAATTGTTAACACCATAAATGTTCCCAAATTTAGAGTCTGGAATTTTGAATTTTTAAATGTTCTCGTTTGCAATTTTCTTCCTTAATTGGCTGATCGGATTCGACCGGTGAGTCCCGGCCAGTGAACATCACGTTTATATAGCTCCCTGTTATCAAATACTATTTATAGGTTATATGCCCTGAAAATTAATAGATAACGAGAACTAAGTGCACTCAACAAGTGTGTGAAGTTTGGAGAAGTTACATTGCTGTCACCCACAATTCAGTGAGTAAAGACAAATGTTTTATTCAATAGCCAGCCCCAAGCAGGCGGGCAGGGCTCAGGCTTGTCTGCTTTATCTGTCCCCTCCCTCACTAAGGCCACTGTCTCGGTACAGGGCCCATAAGTTCCACGTCCCGGTTCGAGGCTTGGAGTTTGTTTTTTTCCCTCTCTATTAACGCCTTATGATGGGTGGTAATTACTACCATCAAGTGATATCTAGTGGAGGTAAAGGCAAGCAAAGGGGCGGATCCCATTCGGAAGAGTGCATATCGTCAAGATTTGCCACAAACAACCCCTTCCAAGTTCTTCAGGACGAGGAAGGCGAAAACATGGATTCCAAACCAACCGTCCCCCAAGTAATTCGACCTCCGCCTATATTTGTGAGAAATCTCAAAGACTTAAAACTGATGTGTTCCCAGCTGAACGAGAGAGTGGGGCCTGGCAGATATACGTGTGTCAATAGACAACAGGACACAAAAATAATCCTAAATGCCATAAACGTGGTCATAACCCGACCCCAGAAAGGGGAGATCTCTGCCTCAAAAATACCCCTCCCACTGTTCTTCGTGGACTTAGAGCCTACACCCAATATTCAAGACATTTATAGCTTGACCTCGCTCTGCCACTGTAGAATAAGAGTTGAGATACCTCATCCTCGTAAAGATATAGTACAGTGCCACAAGTGCCAGGAGTATGGGCACACGAAAGCATACTGTCAACACACTCCATGGTGTGTCAAATGTGGAAGCACTCACATAAGTACAGATTGCCAAAAATCTTTAAACACCCCAGCTACCTGTGCACTGTGTAAACACAACCACACCGCCAACTACAAGGGCTGTCAGGTTGTAAACCTTGTAAAGGAGCTGAAACAGCGGACCCTGTCTACTCGTCAAGTACAGACTACAACTCAAGTCCGGAAAGTCTGCCCTCCAGAGTTGTCAAGCCAGGACTGTCCTACGCTCGAATGATGCAATGTACCCTGCAACAACCCCGACAAGACAAGAAACAACCTCAACCGCATCCCCCACCCAGGAGGGAGCGACCCACTATCCCTAACTCCGCCCACATCAAATGATCTGCACTCCTTATTTCACTCCTTCTTTTCACAACTCAACTGCCTCATTACACCACTCATATCCCTACTGACCAACCTGGTCACCCTACCAACTCCCACACCATGATTCCCCAATCCAAAAATTCCCTTAATATCCTCCTATGGAATGCTAACAGCATTCGGACACACACTGACGAATTCAAACTAGTACTCGATAACAAAAACCTAGACGTAGTATTACTGACAGAAACACGACTAACTAAACGAAATATTCTAAAAATTTCTGGCTACCACACTTATAGTACAGACCATCCTGACGGACGAGCTCATGGTGGAACTGCACTCCTCATCAAAAAATCCTATAGCCATCATATTCTACCCTCCACTTCCACAGAGTCCCTTCAATCAATATCAGTGTCTATTTCCACACCCTCTCATCCTATCACACTTTCAGCAGTGTATTGCCGTCCAAATAACCAATCACTACACCAGAATTTTCCTCTTTCCTTAAAGACCTGGGTCCCCGTTTCCTTGCCGGTGGAGACTATAATGGGAAACACTTGCAATTGGGATCGAAAACGACTAACTCCAGTGGTCGTGCTCTGTATAATGCGATATCATCCCAAAACCTAAGCACAATTAGTTCTTCCTCTCCCACTTATTGGCCCTCTGACTTGAACCGCCTTCCTGATATCCTAGACTTCTTCATTTGCAAAAATCTTTCTCCTCTTCATCATTCCGCTTCGAACTTAAGAGAGCCCTCCTCTGACCACAACCCAGTTTTCCTAATGTTATCCCTGATTCCTATTCCAAAGCAATTACCCCCCTCCCTCATTAATGGCCCAGTTTACTGGGCCTTGTTTAGAACTCTCATAGAAGTCACTTGACCTCAGAATTTCTCTGAGAACCTCAGATGATTTAGATGAAGATGTACATTCCTTTACCACAAATGTTCAGCAATGCATTTATATGGCTAATCTCAAACCATAATTAACCAAATACTCTTCAGAGTCCCAAAAACCACTCCTAGATCCTAGCTTAAAAAGCTCATCATAGCCAAACGCCGCTCAAGAGCATTGTTCCAAAAATACAGATACCCCTCAGACCACAAAGATTTTAATCATCTTTCCAGACTCGTAAAAAAAAATTAGGTGTTTTACGAAATGAGGCCTTTAATGCCTATCTGTCTACCTTCTCAGCAGGAGACAAATCCCTTTGGATTGCTACTCATAGAATCCTTAAGAACCATGGAGCTTCTACTCCCTTGTGTCGAGGAGATGGTTCCTGGGCCTCTTCTGACAAAGACAAGGTCGAAATGTTTGCCCAGCACCCCAAGCAAACATTTACTCCTTATTCAGATCCCTTAGACCTGTCCAATGTCGTGGAAACTGAGGAGTTTCTAGACATACCATTACCTATGTCCTTGCCACTCAAGGCAGTAACACCTTCCGAGGTCAAGTACATAATCTCTCATCTGCCTAAGGGCAAATCACCCGGATATGATTTAATCACCGGCCAAATTCTCCTAAATCTTCCCAAAAAGACAATTGTATTCTTGACCTACATTTATAATTGCATATTCAGAACTACCCACTTCCCTCTCCTCTGAGAATTTTCTGATATAATAGTATTTCCCAAACCTGGAAAATCACTACACAACCCCTCATCCTATAAGTCTCCTTCCTACACTTTCAAAAAAATACTGTTAAAACGAATGATGCCTTCCATGGAACCCTTCAATATCCTCCCAAATCATCAGTTTGGCTTCAAAAGCATTCTACTGTCCAGCAAGTGTTTCGCATTGTAGACTACATTTCCTCTTCCCTTGAGCGCAAAGAGTACTGCCAAGGACCTTTTTTGGATGTTTCCCAAGCATTTGATAGAGTCTGGCACAGTGGTCTTCTGTTTAAACTGAAATCCATACTTCCTAGTAATACTTACCTTATCCTTATGCCTTACTTATCCAACCGTTTCTTTAGGGTTCGGCAAGGATTAGATTACTTCGATTTCTACCAAGTGGAAGCGGGAGTTCCTCAAGATAGTGTGCTTGGACCTATCCTATTTATCCTGTACACTGCTGGCATTCCTACCCATCCAAGTACCCTCTTAGCTCTATTTGCGGAAAACAAAGCTATCCTATCCTCCCATTCCGATCCTAAAACTGCTTCTAAAAACCTACAAGATCACCTTGAAAAAAACAAACAATGGTGTGGCAAATGGAGAATAAAAATCAATGAAGAGAGCTTTTTCAAGTTAATTTCCAACTGCAGAAGAAAGTCTTCCCTGAAATTGTGAAATTTAACGATATTCCTTTAGCACATTCAAATTCTGTTCATTACCTTGGATTCCATCTTGACTCACAACTTACATGGGGAGAACATACTAAAATTAAAAGACAAGAACTCAATCGGCGATATGGACTTTTATACAACTCATGAATAAGAAATCCAATCTTACGACTGAAAAGAAACTGACGCTCTACAAAACCTTATTATCACCAATCTGGACTTACGGAGTAGAAATCTTACAGAAGCCAATAACTTAAGCCGCATATTTCAGACAAGGAATGCATCTTCTTTAATTTCCCACTTAAAAATCGAACCCTTTTTATCACCTTTGATAAAAAATTTCCTATACCTGATCTCCATCTAAAGAAAGTTTTGCTAATTTAGGTAGGTTATTAGCATTAAAAAGCTTTATTTGGGTCTTCAGAGGCTACTGCAATTAATTCCTCTTTCTACCTGCTGCTGTATACTCAGGACTAGTGGGCAAACAGACAGATGTCATGAGTATATTTTGTCTTTAATTATATTTGTATCATTTTCTAAGATTTTTAAATTGCATTTAAAAATTTTTCAAAGAAAAAATACTAATCACAAATGTGATTGAATAAACTATATCATATTCCCTATCACCAAATTATATAATAAAACATTTATTTTGTCTAAGCTGAAGCAACCTAGTCAATTTTAAAATCACAAAGATTTTTGGTCTAAAAACTCATTCATTTTATTTATTATGCATATAAAACATGTATGTTAATTAGTATTAAAATATAAATTGTCTTTAGGTCAATTGGAGGTTTAGTTTCTGAGAAGATGTTAGAGACTGTGATGGCTGGTGATAGTATGATGATGTCTTCTCAATTTGACATCTCAGAAAGCCGGGAAATTATTATATCTTCTCCGGATGGAACTATCAGATCTCCTTCAAAGTCTTGGAAGGCAGTGTCATCAATTCTTTCACCTAATCATCCCCATCGATTACTACCTTCAAGAGGCTCAAAAAGAGGAGAAGCTTTAAAAATGTCTACTCCTTTTGTTAAGGGTAATAATATTTATATAAACATATTATTTCACTTCAATAACCATAAAAATAATGTCAATTTTAATTAGATTAAAATTGCAACCCCACTTAAGATTTTATTAATTATCTTTTTGAAACACTGATTTAGAAAATAGAATTAATAGGATGTCTAATACTGTACTTTTTTTTTCTCTCAAGAAGAACAAAACCAAATTTTATCACTTTGTACTTTATTTTCCCATCATTATTTCACATCATTAATTGACAATGAAGCGAAAAAAAATTTTTTTTGCATCCATATAATTTTATTTAAAAATATGATTCATTAAAAAAAAAAAAGCCCATATTCTCAGTCAGGGTGTTTTATACAGATCCAGTCTCTATAAATATATTGTGTAACTTGTAAAATAAAATAAAAATCGAATGCCCTCGTAGTAGCATCTTGGATTGTCTAGGAAAGTCTCAAGAAGATAGAAGTTGCTCGTTAGGAACAACTATGTCTCGCTGATTTTCAACCACCATTGAGGCACGTTTTTTTTTTATTCTATTCCCTCTCATTAATTGTTTAAAAACTCAATACATTTCTCTGGTGAATGCCATTAGCAATTTTCTTACAATAGAGATTGATTTCCCTCTTTTACTCGAATATATTTTCATTATAAAATTCTGAATAGGCATATGTATTGCTCCTATGAAACTTTTTTGGTCAATAGTGCTGTATATGTTTTCCCTATCAAATAAATACTTACTGTTTCTTGTTGGTCAACAACTTTTGTTCAACGGATTTCGACCCGATTTTCGAGTTGTAAATGTTTACATTTTAAAATTTATTATGAATGTTTTATATCTAATCTACAAAATTCAAAAGTTATTTCTATATCATTAACTCATAAATTTTTTTTAATTTATGCTTTAAATAGTAATAGGGGACATGACACTAGAAGAGCAGAATAACAATAACTTATATAATGTGTGTTTTGTTAATTGTCCTTCTGCCCTTCTATGCTCCTGATAAAAAGAAAGAAAAAAACCATTAAAAGGTTTTATTATATTACTGTGAAGTATGCTTAGTAAATTGAAAGGTAAAATCACTTTTGTTAACTTCTCTACTACCTCTGGTCAATATAATAACAAATACTGCCATAGCACTTCTGTTATAGTTCTCTACTATTTATTGGTATAATATTCATATTTAAAACATTTCAATAAAAAAATTTTAAATCTGATTCATTTATAAAATGATTTATACTAAAATAAAGTTTTAAAATAAACGAAAACTTCAAATAGGAGATTTCGGGAAATTAATATATTTCAAGTTTTAATATCTTCAGAAAATCTTTTTTTTTTCTTCTTTTAATTGCCATAGCAAATTTCATTAGATAGTTTATTATTTGTTTCCAAGTAATGTTTTACCTAAGCATAAAATTTGGTTTTCACAAATAAATCCACTTAGTTGTGTGACAGACTTACAGCTTACAAACAGGTAAATAATCTAAAGGATTATTATCACTACCAATGAATATAGAACTATCATACCTTCTATTATCCCTCTTCATTGGTTTCTGCAAACCATCTTCTGTTGGCGAGGGCCTTAGGAAATTATCCATCCTCGTGGCCGAATACATGTGTTCAGTTAAATACAGACAGTGACAGTGAACACATGTATTCGGCCACGAGGATGGATAATGTCCGAATGCGCTTGCCAACAGAAGATGGTTTGCAGAAACCAATGAAGACGGATAATAGAAGGTATGATAGCTTACAAACAGCTCTATTCATGTTTCAAAGAACTTAAGTATTCTGTTTAAAAGTACATTTTAAAGTTATATGTAGTATGGAGAGTGTATGTACAAGTTCTAGTTATGATATTGAACTAAATTTAAAACTATAAGGAAAGAGAATACATAGACCTAATTTTGCAAGATAATTTTTATTGCTTTCAGAAATTAAATAATTTACTCAAATTGAATATGACCATTAAATTGTTAATTTGGTCAGATTTTAATTGGGTCATAAGTGTTTCCATGAACAATGAAAATTAATTATACTTTATGTATCTTAATTAGGTTTTTAAATTATTGCCACCTAGTTTTCCCTTACTAAAAGAAAAAAAGATGTGATATTCTCAAATCAGACCTTGTGTATATATTATCTGTCAGTCTGTGAACTATGAAACTACAAAGCATAAAGACTGGGGATAAAAAAATGTCTGCTTTTTTAAAAAGTAAGACATCACTGGAGTAATCGACATGAAACATCAATATCTTTTACCACTGATGCATATTCATTTGAAGAAATTTTACCATTGATTTATGCTAGAAGTTGAACTCTTGGTTGAGCTTTGATAACAATGCTAGGCAAACTAATAGTTGTATTTACCATTTCATCTTCCGGGTTGGACCGAGTCAAATTGTTCTTATTTGCCGAGCTTTCGCACATCATGTGATGGCTTCTTCAGGGCTGAAAAGAGAATGACAACTCTCATTCTCTTTTCAGCCCTGAAGAAGCCATCACATGATGTGCGAAAGCTCGGCAAATAAGAACAATTTGACTCGGTCCAACCCGGAAGATGAAATGGTAAATACATCTGACGACCGACGAAGCCTACGTGAACAAAACTAATAGTTGTAATCAATGTCTTTTAGGAATACTTTGTGGAATTATTTTACTAATAAAGAGTACTTAATTGTAAAAGTTGTAACATTTTTTAAAGAAATATTTTCATTTTTTCTCAGAAACAGTTTAATATGTTATATAAGAAACTGATGTAAAACTTAAGGTACTGACTTGCCTTTAATGGGCATCCAGAGTTTAATTGATATACTCAAGCTCTATTGTTCTTGCAAAAAAATCTTTATTTAAATCTTAATGAGTTTCCCATTTGATTTTTCTTCTCCAGGAGAAGAGGCTAAGAAAAACCCTTTGGAAACAATAAATCTTCTGAAAAATGAGCTAAGAGAGTTATTTTCCCAGATGAAAAAACAAACAGAGTTGCCTGAGCAAGTTAATAAAGAGGGACTTACTGAAAGTGACATCTCCCGTTGGTCAACTCTCACTGACTCTTCAGATGGCTATAATAGCATTACTGAAAATGAGCTTTCTGACATCACCTAATTGTGTACATACATATACACACATATATATATATATATATATGTGTGTGTGTGTGTCCCCAATAGCTATTTATTTTATTATTGTAACTGCTAATAAAAATATTCTCAAATTTATCTGTCTTGTAATATGTACTATCAGTCTTTATTTGTATAAAATAAAAAGTTGTGTTAATTAATTTTTGTATTGTATATCATTGATAGCACTGTTTTATAAATGTATTTTAATACATATTCACGTATTCCAAATGAGGAGTCACTTTTTGTTTTCTTAAACCACAAAAAAAAAAAAAAAAAATCCACTTGGCTGTACTTCAGCTAGTTAGACATTAAAATATGACATTTATTTTAAGATAAATTTTTTTATATTAAAAAAAAAGGGGGCTTGGTCAATACTATCTGACCAAGTTAATCTATTATTCATTCATAAATAGGAAAGAAATTTGTTCACAAGATTTACTGCCATGAT
The DNA here is from genome assembly GCA_000696205.2 of Oncopeltus fasciatus. Classification (NCBI taxonomy): domain Eukaryota; kingdom Metazoa; phylum Arthropoda; class Insecta; order Hemiptera; family Lygaeidae; genus Oncopeltus; species Oncopeltus fasciatus. The sequence goes on along the minus strand of KZ807678.1, from coordinate 58,162 downwards.
GTCTTGTTTAACAGCTATCAATGGATGTTCATATGTAAATCAAGTTTAATAAATTAAAGGCAGTGCACAGTTTTGTGTAATAATTCCAAAAATAATTCTGCCTGTGATTTTTTATAGAGAACACTTAGGCGAAGAATATTTATTGCAAATAGGGATTTTAATCGAAGCAGGATGCTCAGATGTGATCCCGTGAACCTCTTTTTAAAAATTTTAACAGCACCTTTGCTGAGGCTATTAGTTTTTGGATAATAGGGCACCAAGTAAATATTTAATGTTACAGAACTCTGAAGTACCAAAGAAGTAAACTGTGGTCCATTTTTAGAGTAATCTAAAGAAATAGAATATTTCCCAGAGAATGAAAATGGTTTTCTTTTGATCCATGTTAAAGTGACATCTAAGAAGGTAGGCTATTGTTTGATTTCAAATAATCCTGCAGAATGATCCTTCAGGGACATATTACATAGGTGCCTCGGCATTCCTATTACTGTTACCTGTGTTGATTGATTTGACAAATTCATTCATTCACATGTAATGCATACAATGAATAAATAATAAGAATTACCTTATTCAACTGCTTCCTCCAAAGATTATCAGTAGATGTGAAAGTCTTGACAAGGCTTTAGCTGAAGCATATTTTGCTAAGAAAAAGTAAGAAGAATTTCATACTATAAAAAATTATATCTTATCCTTTTGTGAAAATCCTTATAAAATAATTACTGATACCTCAAAAATAAACCAAGGTGCTGAAATAGGCATTTTTGACATGAATAAAAATTTACAGCTCATCCTGAAGATATCTGAAAGCTTTTCATAACTAGGGTCATCTTGCAATTGATGAAGTTCTCAATTACTTCTTATCAATTAAAACTGTAATACCAACTTCCTTAGTACTTGTAATAATATTTACCTCTTCCACACTAAATTCGTTCAAAGTAATGTTCTTTTAGATAGAGCAAAATTAATTTATAAACTGGCCCAACTTATTATTATTTAAGGGAGTTCCTTTTCACATTGGTGTTAGATTACCTGAAATGTCAAGTGTCTGTACAAAGTTTTTTTTTAAGTAATGGCCGTAATATTTAGTTGAGACCAATGAAATCAACACAGGTTTGTTTATTGTTAAAAGAAATATTATAGGAGTTACATAATGAAATTGAAGAAATAGGAGTATGGGTTTATCTTGAATTTTAGGACCTAAAAGCTATAATTAGTTGTTTTTCTCTATGAATTTGCTAGGCCGCTCATAAATATAAATTGAAAGATTAAGTTTATTGTAGACCAAAATCGAACAAATAGGAGCAGGAATTGCCTGCAATAACAAGGGCAGGTATAAAAAGTTTTTTTCTATGTTCTTGGAGTAACAGTATAGAGAACGAAACCCAAAACAGGTGTGCTTATTGATAAAAAATATTTGAGGAATTACACAGAAATATTGAAGTATTAAGAGTGGGGGTTAACCTATACCATAATTTTAATTTTAAGGCCTATAACTTGCAATTAATATATTATTCCTAATGAAATTTGACATATCACTTGGATATGGATTGGACAAATAGGAGTGAGGTATTACTTCAAATATCAAGTGCTAGTGCAAAAGTACACAGGAGCTGTGTAATATAAGCAGATTTCCCTAGTTTTTTTAAAGATATAAATAAATATGAAAATTTAATTACAAGCCACATTATGTAGCAAGTATTACCACCAGAGTTTTCTTGGAACCTGATCGCAATAACATTTTTCAATAGGAGAGCCACTTCTTGCCAAGATGGTCAGCCTTTCAGTCTAAACTTCCATTTCTTGATTTTTTAAAATGAGAACCCTCATCCTAGTTCTTTGCCAGCTCTGTCAGGCACTGGCTATGACCTTTGTCCTTTTCAAAGTTGTCCTCCTCCTGGCGGGAGCAACATTTACCTTCTTCTTATAGACTTTTCGAGAAAGCGTATCAACTTTCAGTGGCTTTTCAAAAATGGATGGATGGAATCAAAGTCTCACTTTCATATCCGCTCAATCCACCTAACAATTAGGCCCTCGAACGATTTGAACCTCAGACACCTGCGTACCCAAAAGATATTTATGTAATAGTAGATTTTTTTTGTTGGGGTAGATCCAAAAAATACAATTTAAGAATATGTGCATTTTTAAATTATCTGCCAATGTTTTGCCTTACATTGTAAGTCATCTCCAGGGCTTTTCATAAGAAAAACAAAAAAAATTAAACAAATTACATAATTATTACATAGAATTGCCATAACTAAAAGTAATGTGATATGGGAAAAACTTACACCACAATCCAGTTAACGACAGAACTGACATAAAATAAATTTCTTCAACTTATTCGAACATTTTCAACAATCTGAAAAACTATTAGCCCTCCTCCAAAATAAACCTGTCTAACTTGACTCCTAGTTCTTTAGGCTGCTTAACCGCAATAATTCCTACCTTTTTTCCTGGTATTGCCCCCTTTGATGCAGGCCGCTCTCCCTTTGTACCTTGCTCCTCATACCCTCCACCCTTCTACCACTCGTTGCCCATCACCCAATTTCCAAACCCTTACCCTCAGTCATGAATATAGGATCCAGGTGACATGATGTCTCCTCTCGCCTTCATGATAGGTAGATGTGGCGAATTAATTTTTCTTTAGTTTTTTTTTTCATTTGATATAACATTACTTTTAGTTATGGTAATTCTATTTAATAATAATGTAAAGCACTTAATTATTTTATGTTTTTCTTTAAGACTTTGTATTTCAACAGTCCTTAAGGTGGCTTACAACGTAAGCCGAAACATTGGCAAATAATTAAAAAATACACAATTTTTTAAATTGTATTTTTGGATCTTCTTGACCGAACCACAACAAAACAGAACCACAATTAACATCTACTAATAATCTCTATGGTCAAAAAGTCTCCATTTGGATATTTATGTAAGTGTTCTAGAGGTTTTACTATTGTCCATAACACCTCTCTTGTTACATTAGAGAACTGAAAGAGCCTAATTAAAATACTATTAAATTTGATATAACCTAGCAAATATAAAATGTATTTTCTAACATTTATGTTCCATTATATTATTACAAATATAATATTCTTATGCAGGAAGAAATACTTTCCTAGCACATACCAATATATGCATATCACAATGTAAAAAACCGTCCTTGTAAAAAAAAAAAAAAACCCTTATACCCCTCGTAAAAATATTTATTACAAATTAAAGGTATTTTAAGGAATGTGGTTAAATAAAAGTAAAGTTCTAATAATTATAAGTAGTTAGCATCTTAAATGATTATGATAATATTATAAAAATAAAATATTATGATGCCACATGTAACTAATAAGGACTTGGCCATTTTTCAACTTTAAAATTCATTAAATAAAATTAACAATAAACAGATCAAGTTGCATCCTAATAAATAAAAATAAAAAAAAGCATTTCGGTAATATAATTTGATAAAATGCACACATAATGTGCAACCAAAAAATCAATTGATATTTTTAAACATTTTTTTAGTTAATAAGCTTCGGTTAATTTGTACAGAGAATGAAAGTTCCTGTCTGCTGCAATTGGGAATTCTTGGAATAAGAATATTATAGAATAATCCTTTCGAATATGAAAGGAGTTGTCAATCAAAAAGTTGTACTGCTTCTTTATTCTTTTTTTTTTAATACTCCAAGCAAAGTATTGATTACAATAATTTCCTGCAGTGTCTTGGAAATAGAAAATGGTAACTACTGAAAAATATATAATATGCAATAGGGAAAATAATGAGAATAACTTTTGGAAAGGAAAAATAAATAATTTCTTTTAAAATGTATTAATTAAAAAAATGAACTTTACTTAATTAATTAGCATAAAAATAATACAACAAATTTGAAACAATTATTTAAAAAAATAAAACTTAAAAAATATATTTTCTAAAGTGAAAATATTCAGACTCAGATTCTGTGTTCTAAAATAGTAAACGATCTTTAATTAAAAATAAAACATAAACTTGCATAATCAATTAAACAAAATATAAAATATTGAATAAGTGTGCTAATCTAATTTAGCTAAGAACACATAACAGTAATATTTAACAAAGATTTATTCAAATAACAATGAAATTACAGTCAATTTACACACATTAACATGTTAACAATAAGCACACTACTTCTGAGGATAAAAGTCAAAACTCACAATGAAATCTTAAGTTAAAAATTACAATTTAAAATAATAATTAGAAAATAAAAATATAATAATAAACAATTAACAAGAAGTATTATTTTAAAAATAGGAAACAAAAGTTTAATATTTAAATTAAGCAAGTAATACAATTTTTTTTTAATTGAATAAGCTGATTAAAAGGGTACTTCTTTTTTATTTATTTTTTTTTAAATTCTACTCTAAAACATTTAATCTACACACATTTAAAAGCCTAACACACATTAAGATAGTTTTGTAACTATGCATAATTTTGTGGTATAACAAAGCTATACATTGTAACTGTGCATAATTTTGTTCAGAAATGTATGTTGTACATAAATATTTCAGAGGCTATAGGGGTCTATATTATTAGTGCTAGCATATTAAATTTTTTTTTTTTTAAACCTGCAAGATTCATGAGTGCTAAAAATTCACAACCAAATTTGGGAACAAGATAGAACTTAAATTTCAAGCATAATTTTAAATTAAAAGCTAAATAACTTACATCTGTCGAATGAGGTAGAAAAATATCAATCTATACATGTGCTGCATTTGGGTTGATATGGATCATTCATCAATCAATTTAATCTATTCACTCCAAAGGCCATTCTTCCTCCCCCACAAAAAAATATAAACTATATTTTCCTAATAAAGGTAGACAGATTTTATGAGCCGTCAAGTCCTTTCAGGCAGAAATAGACACTGAATAATTTCAATAAGAATATAAGAGATAAAATGGAATTTCAGACGTTCTTGCGAATTTTCTTAGAATACTGGGTTTAGAAAACTAAGACAAAAATTATTAGGTTTGGAAACGGATTGTATAATATGATTATTCTGTGCAGTTAAGATAAAATTTTATCACAAATTATTTACTTTTAGCCGCGAAAATGATATGTGTAAGTAACATTATTTTCAATTTATAGATATGTTAACAATAACCAAAATTAATTGAAATGAGATGTCTTATAATGTCTCCAAAAATAATTAATATAAAATTTAGAGCCAATGGACAATTACATTACCTTTTATGAAAAATATCAAAAATTATATTCTCTTAATGGGATATGTTATATATATATAGATAGAGAGAGAGAAACAAATCAAACAAAAAGGATTAAAGAGGAAAAATTATATACAGAAAAAGTACTCTGTTCTATAATCCAAAATAGCCATAGAGTGAGTCTCCTCAGCTATTTATAAATTATCAAAAATAATAACAACAAACAACATCTGGAAGTACTGTGATTGATAGCATCAAATAAAAATAATAAAGGGATTTTATACAGGATAAAAGGTGAGGGGAATAATAAAAACTTCTTTATGATTTGAAAAAAAAAAAAAAAGAGTTGGCAATAAAGCGTTTACTAATACACTATTACATTAGTTTATTTATTCAAGACATTAACATTAATAAAATTCTTTTAATAGTTTAAACAATTACATTTGTTGCAATCATTGGTTTTTTATAAATGTCGATTCTGAAAAATTTAACCTAATAATCTCTAAATATTAATAAGAACAACAATTTAAACAATTAAATTATTCTTATTAATGTTTTAAATATAAAAAATGTAAGCCACTATCCAAAGTAGAGCCTCTATTAAGTTCTTTTTTTTTTTTTTTTTTTTTTTTTTTTTTTTTTTTAGTTATGTATAATAACAATGTCCTACAGATTGATCTGGCCCTTAAGAGGAAGTGATTTAGACAACATGTAAGTTGTATACACTACATAGGTGTTAGTGATTGTGATTTACACAATCACTAACACCTATACCAATTCGAAGGCATAATGGGATATCAATACTAGAGGAAGGTGTGTAAAAAACTGTTTAATGCTTTAGAGAGGTTCTGATAAACAAAAATTGAGAGGCATCAATGAAAACATAATCGGTAAAGCCTTCCTAATCAATTAATTCATCAAAGTAAACACCAGATAAGATTAGTTTCTAAGAAAATTCTTTCACTATTATGAAAACAAATGTGTAGTGAAGAAAAGGAAAAAAATCAGTTTAGAATAGTAAAACAATACAGAAAAAGGACTCACATTAAACAAAGATGTCTATAGATTTTATTCTGAAGAATAGTTGAAAATAAGGCAGTCAATTTTAAAACACTCAATTGAAACTTCTTATATTTCCTGCTATACTAAAAAGGCAGATGTTAGCCAAATGTCTTCATAATGCTATATGTCAAGGATTTACTTATTATTTAAATTCAACGAGTGACAATAAACATAAATAATAATGACTAAAGGAGCTTCCTAAACATTATCTTTGTTTGGAGAACAGTAAAATAATACTCAAGATAAATCTGAACAGTATATAAGAAAAAGTTCATTGGGTTACCCTTTTTTAGCGATAAAATACTGAGCAGTTTACATTTTTGAACAAATTTATGCATAGTAGAGATTTTTTTATTAACTTACTTTTTTTTCTACATAGGCAAACTAACAACAACAATTGTACAGAGAGCTTAAGATCACTGATGAGAGCAGATATATTCATTGAACTGAAAGTTATAGTAAGAATTGTATGCTCCTCATAAAAATATACTAAATAAACACAAAATACTTTAATTAAGTGTACCCAACTCATATTTTATTTATCAAAGTGTATAAAAAAAAAAGATTTAAAAAAAAGTGAATTGCAAAACAAAGAAAATAAATGAACATGAAATAAAATAAACAATATAAAAAAAACAAGCTATAAAATTTATCTCATATCAGTTTAAGAAAATTTACTGGCAGGCAGCAGGACTAAATGTGACTAGGTTGCGATTAATTTCGCTCAACAAGTTTGCTGTTGCCAGATTTTTTTTTTTTTTTTTTTTCCCTTTTACAATTATAATAAACAACACCTTAACAAAGACCACAAATCTAACAGTATACAAAAATATAACCCTTACTTGGGTACACCAATCATACAAAATTAGAAGTGATGTATAATTTTCAATAGACTTCCTAAACATTCACAGTACATAAAAGTAAAAGAGCAGTCATGAAGTTTCTAAAAGTCTTAAAGGGTTTAAGTGCCTCTTTCTAGAAAGGGAGGCAAAGATAGTCAATAATAATTGGCAAAGTTAGCAAGACAGTCTTTGAGGTAAATTTTCTTAGCTTTGGAGTTAAAAGATTATAAAATAAGGAACTACAGTTAGCTTCTCTTCTTTACTTTTTCACAATTTAAAAATAACTCTTGATTTGAAATACTAACTTTCTAAAGTGCTTTAAAAGCACCTAATTAAGCTAAAACAAAACAAATAAACAAAAGATTCTAATAAGTAATTAACTACACCAAAAAAATAATGTGACATGTAAAATTAAATTGGGCATTGTGAAGAAATCAATATCTTAAAGAGAGAAAAGAATGTTATTATTGACTATTTATTACATTAGAAGTAAATGCAACTTTTAAGCATTTTATTTATGGGAAAAATAACCTTGAAAATAAAAGTTAATGATGTACAATATTAAGTTTACAACTACAGAGTAATGAATGTATGCAACATAAAAATTAATCAGCCCCTCCACCTCCCAGAATGCCTAGAATTAATGTGATTGTATTTATTTGTAACTGTATTGTGACATCCCATCAACATAATTCCTGGATCAGATTTGACTTTAGGTGGTTAAGAGCCAGATATCCAAATAAAGACTAATAATATAATGAAATAATGCACTCATTTTCTTAATTTATTGCTTAATAGTTGCAGCACTTGACACAGTTAAAAATTTAAAAAGATTAATATAGAATTATTTGTTGACCGTCAAATTCTTTGAAGAGAGGATTGTAGGGAATTTGGCCATGGTAGTTGAACAATTAAAAACTAATTTGTAACCAAAATAGTTACAAATTAGTTTTTAATAGTTCAACTGCCATGACTGAATATGAAAGAGAAACATATAAAATAATATAGAAATATGTCTGTATGTGATAATCAAACAAGAAAAATGAATGAAATTTTATATTTGAATATGAGTTTTATATTTTCATCCATTTTTTGTGTTTGATTATCATATATAGACATATTTCTATATTATTTTGTATGTTTATCTTTCATATTTAGCCCTGATGAAGGCCTGAACTTGAGGCCGAAACGTTGGCTAGAATAAAAACTATTTTGGTTACAAATTAGTTTTTAATTGATTAACTACCATGACACAATTCCCTCTCTTCATTTAAAACGATTAATTTTTAACTGAGTCAAGCTATCTTCAACAGAACAAACACTGCGCTGACTTGATACTATGAATCAAATTAAATAGATACAAAGAGAGATCTAAAGAAGAGAAGGCAAAAGAATTCAGATTAGCACTGTTCCAGGATAATTTTATATATATATANAGATATTGTCTGTAATTAATTAATATAGTCATAGTAATTCACTATTAACAGTTTTTATAAACCTTAATAAAAGGTACTTTTTTCTTTTATAAATTCTAAGATAAAAATTAAAATACATATTTAATATACCTAGTTTATGCTTGGATAATGATATAATTACTCTTTTGTCCACTATGAAAATAACTTTGAAACATACAGGAAAATATGCATTACACCTAATAAATCACAAAGCATAGTCAATTAAATGAAAATTCCAATTAGGAAGTATTTTACATATCAATAAAATAAAAAAAATTATTGGTATAAATCATAGAAAAGTGTCATTAAAATCTTCTGAAAACAACTTGCCTCAAAATTTTATAATAATGTTTGGAATCTACTTAAAAGATTTCAAAACTGCTTTAAAGACAGAAACAGGAGAGAAATTTATTCCTATAAAAAAACAACAGTCAAGTCAAAAAATAATTAAAATTCATATTGCTTTTTTAGTCATGAAGTTAGCTATTTTCATGGTTAAACAATTTAAGGATCGATTAGAAAGTTTGAGGCACCTAATGAAATTGAATACATAAATAAGAAAAATTTATTTTAAAAAAAATCTTTCAAAAGAAAACAGATCTTTCAAAACAATACCAATAATAAAAAGAAAAAAACATCAACAAAGTCATACACTATCATTCACTAAAAAACAGTTAAATACTGTGACATGTAATAATAAAAAAAATTCAATTTTGGCCATTTAAGATTAATTTTATAACTTAATGAGAAGATAGCAAAAATTTAATGCCAATCAGAAATATTAATAATGGACTAAACAAATAAGAAAATAATAAATTTGAAATAAGAAAATAATAAAATAAGAAAAACAGAAACAGGAGAGGCCCAATTTGAGCCTTTCAATTTTTTTAACGAAAAATAATTTTGTACCAATTAAAATCTTTTAAATTGCAAGAGGAGGAATAGGAACATATCTATAGATATATAAACGGTAATCTTTGCTCGCAAGAACAACAGAGCCGTCATCCATCAAAGCAACATCAAAACACTGAGCATGCTTAATCTTGCTCTCCAGTGCTGATATTAATTGCCCTTCTTGAGTAAAGATTGTTAAATTGAAATTGTTATGGTTGTCAGCAATTAAAATTTCACCAGATGGACTTATTCCAACACCAATAGGATAATTAATAATTCCGTAAGACCCAATCTGGCGCAAAAACAAGCCATCATAATTAAAAACTTTTACACAGTGAGCTCTATTGTCACTAATAAAAATTTCCTCTTTTTCATTTACAACAACACCATTTGGAAATTCAACATGTTTTGAACAGCCAAATTTTTTTAGCACATTACCATTTTGATCAAAAATAACAACTCTCATTACTTTGCATTCAATGATAATTATCCTTCCTTTGTGATCAACAGCAACTCCTCTTGGATACTGAAGAATATTTGCTCCAAATTTTCGAACAAACTGCCCATACTGATTGTAAATTTGAACCTGATGAGTTGGTGATCTCTCAGTTACAATTATATCACCAGATGTTTTTATAACTGCAACCCTATTTGGATAAGAGAACTGTCCGTCTCTTTTACCAACTTCTCCAAACTGAAATTTAAATCGTCCTTCCTTATCAAATATCTGTATTCTGTGGTTATTAGTGTCTGCAACTATTATATCATTTTGTGCATTTACTGCAACCCCACTAGGCTCAGTGAATTGACCCTCAAGAAAACCAAATTCACCAAACTTGCAATAATATATCATTTTTTGACGTTTCACAGGAGATTTACATGGAACAATTGAAGGAAGCAAATTGGTATTCATATCCATGGGAGATTCATCATGATCTGTTATTGACAATGGATAATTCTGAACACTGTCAGACCCATTTGGCCACTTCTCATAAGTACTGGGACCAGTGAAATTTACAGATGATACTGTTCTAATAGAACTTGGGAAAGGACCAAAAGGACTCGTACTGTATGTTGTAGAAATGTTATTTTCAAACACTGAATGTGAATTCACAATACAGTTACTCATGTCTCTTTCTGGAAGTCCCGTTGAAGTACTGCAAAGGGCCAAACCATTATAATTAGGGTTATTAATACATCCAGCAACAGTATGCAAAAGAGCATTACTGATGGGTCTAGCAATTGGAGGTTGCTTGCCAGTTTCCAAATGATCATCAGAGCTAGACCTAACATAGCCAAATGTATTTTTTACACCAACCTGAATTGCTGGAAAATTAGAGACAAATTCAAAATCAAAGAAAGATTGGATGCGGTCCTCTATATTAAATGATGACAATCCTTGAAATTTAGAATCAATAAGCTTTTTATACATTAAACATTGAATTAAACCAGCTTGCTTAGTTAGGCTTTCCCCAAAATCACAAGCCTGAAATATTTTGTCAACATCTTCAGAAGTTCTTTTTATAAATGAATCAAATGAAAGCTTTTTATTGGTATATATATTCTCTAACTCCTTAGACAATTCTTGTTGTCTATCTTCAAGCAATGTCATATAAAACTTAAAAGTATCTTGGATTTCACTTATAGCTTTTAGGTATTGAGTTTTCAAACGCAAAGAAAAATTTTCCTGGGCTTTTAGCATGTTTTTTATATAAGCAGCTTTATTCTTATACTCCTGAACACGATCATTCAACAATTTCAACAGCTTTGGTGATTCTTCACTGAGATGTACCCAATCATGAACACTAGATGGGTGGTCAACTAATGTACACTCTATACAAATTGGAATACTACATGTTCTGCAGAAATAAATAAGAACTTCTTTTTTGTGACGATGGCACGGTACAACTCCGTCTGAGGTAATTGCATTTGAAGAAGTTAAAAGGACTTCAGAAGTGTCAGATTTAATGTTTTCAGGTGGCAACTTTGAGATTTGGTGGCCAAAACAACGAGTAAACTGGTGAGCCATTACACAAGTTGAGCATAAGTAATGACAGCAATCAGTGCACCGCCCAACGGCAGGTGAAGTTTTTTTATTACAAATAGTGCAGTAAATTTTTGGCTCACTATCTACTGCTCCTATTACATTTTTTATAGCAAAATCAGGAATTAAATCAGTTATGGATTGGGGAGAAAGAGGCCACTCCTGCTGACATTGAGGACAGGAAAACGAATTGCTATTCTGCTGTTTGCGCATCAGACAATCATGACAAAAAGTATGTAGGCAAGGAAGGACTTTAGGGTTGACAAATGTGGAATTGCATAACTCACAGCATGTATTAACCTGACTGCTGCTTGCTGGAGAACAGGCAGATGGCATAGTCAGAGATGAGTCATTTTTCATCGGAGATGAATCATGTCCCTCAACATTCAAAGAAACAGAATCTGTCTCAACAGTTGAATCAGGTGCCTGGTTAAGAGGTGACATTTTTAAGACATGCCTGAAAACAAATATGTAATTAGTAAAAATGAGAACCATTTCATATCCATCATTAAAGTAAGAAAATAATTTTAAAATCATACCAAAAGTTTTAATTGAAATTTAGTTTTGCAATAAATTTGCATGTTATACTTAAACTTCTGTTTTATAATGAATTAAAATGAAAGTATAAAATAAAATTTTCTTCTCCATGCCAATATAATAAAGATGTGTGTATTTGAGTCTCTTAAACAAACTGTTTTGTCATTGGACAAAAAATAAATAAAATAAAATAAAAGCCTAAAATTAAGAAATTGAGTTAGACTAAACAATTACACAATAACTGTCAAATAAAATATGAGTAAATTACTATGTTTTTAATCTTGAATTAAAATTTTGATTTCCTCATTCATTAAAATCTTTGTTTCTCATTCCTCTAGAATTGAGGATATTCAGAAGGTGTAATATCACTTTTTATAAATAAATAAAGATGAAATATTAAGTTCAAATTTTATAATGAAAACCCCAGAACCTAAATTAACAAAACTTAAAAGATTTAATAATAAAAAGGTTATTGCATTTAATGTACTTGTCAGTTTTTTTATACATAGAAGTTTTTCTTTTACATATGGCTTTGTAGACCTGAGGAATCTTTAGCAGTTTAATATGTGTGATTGGCCAGACTTCAGAAATTTATACCTGCCTTACATACCCTTAAAAATGTGGTCAACACAAAATGTATTGACCAACATAATCTCAATAGCTACATACTTCAGAATTTTTTAAAAAGAGCAAAGGTAAAATAAGTAAAATAAGTTTTAAAAATAAATAATGTTCCCATGAGCTAAGTGGATAATATAAAGTTTTTAAGATTGTGAGTTAAAATTGACTTTTCTTGTTTGGAAACAGGGGATAGAAAATGTAAGAAAAAAAAAAAATAAATAAAGCCTGTTGAATGCTAAATAAATACAGGAACATTATGAGTACATATATTTTCAATTTCAGCTTTACATGTGTAGGTGGATATGTCTGGAGCTGAGGAATTGTTTAGGGTTTAGAAAAAGACCATTGAAGGTAATAATTAAATTATTGAATAAGGATTCATACAGAGCTCATTTTAAGACAATATATGTTATAATATATTACTATATATTATCCNTATATTACTATATATATTCATAAAATATTAAAATACATTTTATAAAATATAAGAAGATAGAAAAAATCAGATTTAAAACCAGTACTCGACATAAAAAAGTCAGAAGTATTGAAGGCAGTACTTTGTTTATGTGTAGAACAAATCAGTTCTGCACTTAAACAAAGGACTGCTCCTTGTAAAAAGAGAAAATATTTACTAGATTCTTGTGTAAAATTCACTTTAAAAGAAATAAATGAAGGGACAAGTAATAAAATTTTGTGCAGTGTATAAATAACTCCTTCTAGAACTGTCTTCACAAACCAACTTCTTCACCAATAATGTTAAAGATATCGATAAGTGAACTTTCCATTTCATATAAATTCTACTACTAACATCCCAATAGATATATTTCATGTATTTTAAATAATATCATTTAATAGGGTTCTTTGAGTATTCAGCAATTTTAACCAATTACAATAAGCTAAAAAGTTGTGAAAAAAAGCAGACCATCTTTTACTGAACCTATCCCTATATACTATTTAGCGTTTACGATGAACCTCTAATCTCATCCAACCAAATTTGCTGGTGATTATATATAAATTTTAAACAAGCATTTAAGTGTAAAAAATTTACTAACATTGAATTTAAATGAAAATTATGGCTACTGAACCATCAACAAGTTTTAATAAGAGCTAGATTTCAGGTTAATTATCACTCACAGTTATTCAATTTCACTATCTAACTCCTTAAATATTAATATTAAACAATTATATAGGATGTTTTGTTATTCTAAACTAGATATTACACCTGCTGCAAAAAAAAAAAAAAAATAAAGTTTTTAGTCACATTTGACATTACACCCTCATTCATATTAGTCCGATCTTACAAAATAACAAAACTTAGTATTTTTTTTTTTTTAATTTAAAAGTGACAAGTGGCATTTCTAAATAAATTACTTAATTGGGGCTCCTACTGTTCAATTAAATTTGTTTACACAATTTTAGTGAAATCATTTACTGGTGAATCATATTTATCAAAGAAATTATTGATTTTTAAAACTAATTCCTCTTTTATTTTTAATGTAATAATTTTTCATAAAATTTAACTTTAATTCATTTTTATAATTCAAAGGGAAAAATGTAAGAAGCTATTTTAAAATTTCCCTCTAATTATTTAAAAAAAATGTTTTTCTCAGGATGGCAAGATTGCCTGCATTTATTACTACAAAGAACAAGATGAATATTGGAAAATCATTAATGAACAAAAGGAATATAAGGGTCATAGAATTGATCCTGGCAGTACAGACTAAAAATTCCTGATAATTGAACTCCCACTGAAATTTGACTATTCCCATGCCTGTCTACAATATTTTTTCCTGAATCTTCTTATAATGACTATATAAATATTTTAAAATTTCTATTTTATTAAGTATATTTTTAATTAAATCAAGTTTAATAAATTCAGAGAGAATGTATATCAAGAGCGCTAATGACCACTAGCAGTTGATGCAAAATATTATACATAAAAATAAGTACATCAAGAATGCAAAATTTCCTCTTTCCCTTAAAATCCAAATGGACCAAATCTCACTACATTCTTCCAAATTTTAGATTACTAAATCTTGCTTTTGGATCATGAAGAGTATGGGGTGACCATCATTCAAGAACATCAAGTATTTTTCTTCCAGCTTTTGTAAGTCTTGGCTTTTTCATGAGGTTACCATAGACTCCCTGACACTGAGGTGAGTATTAGTATAGTCACTCAGAAATAGTAATATTCTTGACTACTAATCTATCAATTCCTAAATGTTCTTGATATTTTATCTTTTAAAAGGTAGCAACAAAACCAAGAAAATGACTTTAATTGACATTCTTATTTTTGCAAGAAGAGCATGCAAATGATTTATAAGAATGGGCGTGTCCAAGTCCACCAATTAAACTACAGTGATTAGCTTGGAAAAATTTGGGGTTGAGTACTGATTAGAGAAGGTTTTTGAAACGTTTAATTGAATTCATTATATTCAAGACAACATTAAGAAAAAAAAAAAAAAAAGAAGTAAATAAGAAGTCTAGCAAAGCCAATTGGAGGAATTCCTCAGCATCGTAGTTAATGAGTAATAAGGAGCAACATAATCTAAGAAGGTTTACCATGTTTCCTTAAAGATAGATATAAATGAAAGTAAATGAAAAAAATTATGATTATAAGTTTTGGTCACTCTCTGAATACCCCTTCATCTCATTTGATGCAGACCAAAAAATAATAATTTTAAGGGTTTGAAATTAAAAGATGAAAACTGAATTTAATTTCTATATTTTAAAAATTAGAGACCTCGGCCAACACTAAAAATTGAATTGCCAGGGGGCCCTACTGACTTCATGATCCAAAATAGAAAGTTCACCGATTATGTCCCCCAAATATAGCTCCTCAATTCCCGTGGTTAGTAATAACTTTCCAGCATGAAATAAAACAGCAACCAAGATGTACGACAGATCTAATATTGCTATCAACTTAGCAGCAAAAGAAGCCGTACCAGAAGTAATTGGATACCTCATAAGAAATTATGTTCCATAGGGGAGAGAAGTTTATTAATAAATTACAAATACAACCTACTTTAGGTAATTTAATATTTTTAGAAATGTAAAACAAATGAGATAATCATTAGATGATTCATTACATAGATTAGGAATTAATTGATACTAAAGTGGTGTGCAGTAGATATTTGATTATTGAAAAATTAAATTTTGTAAGGAATTACAAATATTTCTACAAGGAGAAAAGATTTATTGAAATGAAAATAATACAAATACATACATAACTAAATAATGGATAAATCTAACTACNATATATAGAGAGAGAGAGAGAGAGAGAGAGAGAGTACATTAAAAAAAATTAATAAGGGAGATAAAAAAAATTGCTATAAATCAGACCTCAGATATAAAATAATACTAAATCATAATTGAAGGATAATTAATATTTGAGGATTGAATTAGGCTTATTTCAAAGCAGCCCAGTAAGGTTAATAAACAGCAAAATACAATATACTTAATGAAGTATAAAGTAAACAACTCCATGCTTCCCATTGTTAGTATACCTAAAAAAATTAATTTGAAAATAAAATAAAAAAAAGTAATGAATGAATATATTTTATAAATTTAAAACTGAAGTTAATGATTTAATACAGTGATAATTTAAAGTGGACTATTTTAAATGATCAAATAGAGTAAAAGAATAAATAAACATTTAATGAATTTAGAGGAAAATGACTGCAAAAAAAACTCACCTTGGATACACAAAATCAACTGGCTACGTAAACCTAGATTTTTTCTCTTTTAGAACAAATTGAAAAAACTCTTCGCAAGAATTACATTCCTAAAATAGTCGTAAAAACGCAGAATATGTCCATAAAACAAACCGATAACAGTATCAGTGGACTTCCCGCGTCCCTGGGACATCGAGATAACCATTGATGCCTAAATATTTGGGTGTGGCCCTTGTTCTTGCTGGAATAAGCAAATAAGTAAGATAGTCGTGTTGTTATATGTCGTCATAATAATGGACATTGGTTTCCTCAAGAAAGTGAGTTATACCAATGCTTACCATGACATTATGGAAGCCCACCACTCATAAAAAATACCTAACAGTTATAAAATTCACAAACTCTGACCCTTGTATGTATCCATAAAGACAAATTGTTCAGGATCAATAAAAGAGCTCTATCACACCTGTACTAGAATTTTGTGAAAAAAGTGACTCTCATCGCATTTGGAAGATGAAATAAGAGTTAAGAGTACATGAGAAATCAATATTCAGGAGCATTGGTAAGTCCATAAGGTCTCTATCAGCATTTACTCTTAGTAAATTTGAATGAATAATATACGTACTTATGGCCATAGGCGCCTTGGTTTTATACAATAAATTCAAGGGAATAAAAAAAAAAGATCTTACTACCTCAGCCGGGACACGAACCTAGGTTCGTGTCCCGGCTGAGGTAGTAAGATTTTTTTTATTCTATTTCTTTGCATTTATTGTATAAAACTAACTTTATAAAACTAAATTTTCTAACCTTAGTAACTGGAAACTAAGACATGTGAACTTCTTTGGAAGTGATATTTAAGATTATAATTGAAAAAGGAGAATTATACATCAGAATCAGATCAGAATCTAACCCACCTATGACACTATCAGAATATTTAAATACTTGTACAGAAAATTTAGACTAGTTCAGATTATAGGATTAAGGAGACTATTTTTTATGGTTGAGGAACAGAATGACATTAAAACCACATTAATAGTCATCATTTACCCATGATAATTTTTTTTACAGTAATTTAAAGCCTCATCTACATTTAAAGAATTATTTGTGCATGTAAATGAAATATGCTAATTATTTGGCCACATGTGTAGAAATATGCTTCAGATTGGACTTCCATACTTCATGATGACTTCAAATATACACATATTTTGGGGCTTTAATTCCAAAATTCTTGGATATAATTCTTTCCCATTGGCCTTAAACACTGATAAACAAAGAAATGTTTTAGACTTTTCAACTGTTAGTGGTGTCATTTGGTTATTTAAGAGAGTTAGTAACAGAACCATAAACTTTAAACAATTTTAGTGCAAGGGAACAGAATAAAAAATCTAACTGTCCCAGCCAAGACTCGAACCTGGATCTCCTGCTATCCGGGCCGGTGCATTTTCCATTTATGCTACCGAGACAAGTCTGATAAGTTATTAAACTCCCCGCACTAGTGTCGAGAGTCTAACCTCCGAGGCAAACGAATATACCGTTTTATGCTCGGAGGTGCTGACATTGTCAAGCTGTTTAAATGACTCTCATTATTTGCTTTTAAATTTTAATTTTATAAATATTATTTTTTTGTGGTATTTAATCCCACGTAAATTATAACAATTTTTAGTGCATATCTGACTGTTGCACACTAGTGCGGGGAATTTAATAACTTATCAGACTTGTCCCGGTAGCATAAATGGAAAATGCACCGGCTTGGATAGCAGGAGATCCAGGTTCGTGTCCTGGCTGGGACAGTTAGATTTTTTATTCTGTTTCCTTGCACTAAAAATTGTTAAAATTTACGTGAGATTAAATACCACAAGTTAACTTCACACACATTTACACAATATATTTCATAGGACAAATATTTATTCATAATTTAAACACTCAAAGCAAAAGCATTTGCACGCTAAGACAGATGTGTATGCTCATAAAAACATAGGCCACTAGCATGCACACTCAGCAAACAGACAAGTTAATGTAAAAAGAAGATGATAAAATTTGTCTTCCGGAATGAGGGATCGAACGAGGGGTTCATGTATGAGATGAGACTGCGGCGGATTGATTTCCACCAATCATAAGTTTCTGACATGAGGTTAGACGGTCCTCAACATTTAATGCCAATTCTGTCTGGTAATACCAAAATAATATTTAAAAATTTTTATTGTTAGTAGTTAAATTTTTAAGCAAATTAGCAAACACGCTAGTTTTGAAAATGACAAACTTATCAAAAGTATAGAGAACAGATTAGAAGCCCTGACAAAAGTTTTCGAGGAACTAACACTCGAAAACAAGACATTGAAGTCAAGAGGGACTGAATTGGAGGTGAGTCTGAATCAACAGGAGCTACTCTGCAGATCTAACGAAGTTTAAGGGGTACCAGTGTGACCTGGTTTTCACCTTTGGTCTGGTGACGAGTATAGGCGCCAGTCTGGGCCTAAAGATCGCTCAAGAAGATATTTTGAAGCGCCATCGTCAGCGAAGGAATGATCCTAGACCACCGGTTATCATAGCGAAGTTCGTTCGGCAATCCATGAGGGACGAGGTTGTCAGATTGAGAAGAGTGAAGAGGGACATGACAACCAGGCAGTGGACTGGCGCATAAACTATAACAATGTAATATTTTCTATGTTAACTTTTTTTAATCTTTCAGTAATGCTGTTTATTATTTTTTCTCCTAAGTAAGTTTTGTTTTTCATCAGTAAATGAGTGACATTTATTTATCCGTTGTTTTATTATTACTATTTTTATTCTTCGAAAGTTTTACATTAATCGTTATATGTTAAAGTTTTACTTCAGTTCTGTTACCAATCCTGTCTTTTTCCCCCTCCTATACCTCTTCAAAGTTATCCTTAATGACTAATGTACTGACATCCTGTCACGTCAATGCCCAATCCCTTTCTGCTCATTTCGACGAATTTCAAAAATATTTCACTCGAAACTTTTTCCACGTCATTTCCGTTTGTGAAACCTGGCTTAAACCCTCTATTCAGCCATATCCCTCCCTGATCATGCACTCTTCCGCCACGACCGCGCTGACCGAACAGGTGTTGGGCTTTATTTACACAAGAGTATGAAAGTTCGTATTCTAGCTACTTCCTCCTCACTCCCATCCCTCATGTAGAATTCCTTTTTACTGAAATCTCTCTAGGCCCTAATTCCCTCCTTTATGCCGTGGTTTACCGTCCTCCTAATGCTCCTTTTGATAGATTGCTAGAAAAAACCCTATATGATTTTGTTCCCTTTTATCCTAATATAAATTACCTCTGGCGATTTCAATTACAACATTCTTCCCCTTTCTCCCAACAAGTTGTATTTTGAGAATTTTTTCAACCCCCTTAACCTTTTCATTGTACCCTTTGAACCACTCACCAAACATGAACTGTTGACACTTGGCTGGACCTATACATAATAGACTCACAAAAAAAAATCTTTTATTTTTTTCACAGCATCTAATCTCATTTCTTTCCCAGCATGATTTAATACTCATATCCTACAACATGTATACTCCTGCCTTTCAACCAAGATCAGTATCCTTCCGTAAGTTTGACAACCTTACCTTTGAGAATCATGAAGCAGACTTTGATTGCCTTGAGTGGAGCCCAATTTTTTCCTCTCCTTCGATCGATCAAAAGGTAGAAATCTTTATAAAATTATCTTGTTTCCATCCTCAATACCCATGCTCCTTTTAAAACCTGTCGATTAAAATGATACGATTGATCACTCACATCTGGGTCCCATAGGGCTCTAGCATCTCTGCCACCCTGTTCTCTGCCAATATTAATGACCTCAACCTTTCCATTAGACACTGTTCCTGTCACATTTACGCAGATGTTACCCAAATTTACCTGTCTTTTCCTCCAGAAGAATTGCAAACGGCCATCCAAGAAAACCTAAATTCAAAATGTTACTGGGCTTTGACAAACAAGCTTTCTCTGAATGTCAAAAAATCTTAGGCTATTGTTTTTGGGTCTAGATCCTTGCTTACATCACTCCCTACTATTCCTTCCCTCACAATTAATCAGCACCCAATTTCCTTTCATTCCTCAGTGAAAAACCTTGGCATTATCCTAGACCAAACCTTTTCATGGAAACCTCATATTTCACAGATTTCTATCAATGTTTCTCCACTATCCAACGATTTGGCTGCTCTAGTCATCTCCTGCCTCATAAAACCCGTAGTCTCCTTGAGTCCTCACTCATATTCCCCCATTTTGACTAGGGTTGAGCTGTTTATGGGGGCCTCACCGGAGAACTGGAGGATAGGCTTAAGCTTCTGCTAAACTGTTTCATCAGGTTTGTCTTTGGTTCTTCGAGGAATGCCCACATTAAAAAGCTGTACTCCGAGTCAGGATGGTTATATCCATCTTACCGTAGGCAATATTTCCTTGGTTCTCTCCTCTATGAAGTCATATTTTCCCATTCCCCTCCCTACCTCTATGATCTTTTAACTTTCAAATCCTGAAAACTTTCTCGTCCCACCCATTCTCGACATTTCAAACTTTTACCGTTTCTTCTTCCGGGTTGGACCGTGTCAAATTGTTGTTATTTGCCGAGCTTTCGCACATCATGTGATGGCTTCTTCAGGGCTGAAAAGATAATTCTTTTCATTCTCTTTTCAGCCCTGAAGAAGCCATCACATGATGTGTGAAAGCTCGGTAAATAACACCAATTTGACACGGTCCAACCCGGAAGAAGAAACGGTAAATACTTCTGACGACCGTCGAAGCCTATGTGAACATTTCAAACTTTATCTTCCCTCTTACAAATCCACTGCATTTAGTCGCTCCTTCCTCATCAGATCCTCCAGGCTCTGGAACTCGATCCCTCTAAATATTCGTCACACTTCCTCGCTCGCATCCTTTAAATCCCAGCTATTTCAACATCCCCTCTATGTACAATTGGGTATCAGGAACTGCTTAACTGTATCTTGTTTAATTTTTATTTTTATCATGATTAATTGTTATTCTATTAGTTTTGATTTTCATTGTTTTTCTTGTGAGCACTCATTTTCTTTTTGTGCCTATATTTTTTTATTGTATTTCTTAGTTTTTTATTTTTATTACTTATTTATTTTTTTTCTGTACTTATAAATATTGTCATAGTTCTGTTCAAAATATTTTATTTTATTAGCCTATTTTGTTTACTTGTACTTTTTATTTTTATTGTTGAAACTAGGTCAGAATGAGCTATACTGTCAGCTGTGACATTTTTGTTATTCAAGGGGACTTATGTCCCAGAATAAAATGTATTCTTCTTTCTTTCTTTCAACATAAAAATTTAAAATTTTGTATTAATTACTCATATCACTTTGAAAAACTATTGATTTGCTTTCTTAAGAGAAATTGGACACATTATAATTTTTGACACATTTTCACTTTTGAGTATAAGGTGATTTCATAATCTGTGGATTCTAAAATGGGAAAAATAAAGTTACAAAATATTTAATTTTTCAGCTTTTCTTTGGTTGCTATCAAGGCATATATAATAAATTATGAATAAGCAATTAAATTAGATTACTATAAGTATTTAAAGATTATACATCTAAGTATACAAAGTACTTCATTACAGTCTCTCAGAAGCATAACATAACAATAAAGAAAAACAATGATTTTCTTACTTCAGTCTTTAGAAATTATTACAAAAGTAAATATTGCCTAAGTACAAATAGTTAAGACCATTATGTACAAGGAAGAATAGAAAGAGGTTAGATGTTTAAATACACAATATTATAATTACACATATCCAACTAAATAAAAATCTAAAACACTTCATTATAAAAACTAGTGAATTTACAGGTGAAGAGGCAAAAGAGTTCCTAAATCCTCACTCCCTCCTCTCCTAGTACTGATGCAACACATGGAAAAGATATAGAACTATAAGTTCAATTATTTATTATGGTAACCAGTTTTGGCATGAGGTTGGCATTATCTTAATGCTACAATTTTAAAGTAGATAACGTTCAATTGGCATATCCAGGTAACTGGGAATGTCAATTAAAAAAAAAAAAAAAAACCAATGAAGCAATGATCAAAAACTTAAAAAAATAAAAATAAAAATAAAATAACCTGTCTTTTTC
>KZ807678.1:14351-35708 GCA_000696205.2 Oncopeltus fasciatus | reverse complement strand
CCATGATGAGATTTATAAAGCTCTCAGTTGAAAAAAATAAAATAAATAAATAAATAAAATAAGGTAAGTAATTATAAGTCACACAGCAAAACATATAGAGTGATAAATTTTGTTAATCAATAAACATAAAATTTTGTTAGGTTTTTGACTGGTTGAAAGATCATTAAAGAAAAACTAATAATTGGGTATTTAATTACCTTAAATACATAAAGCTATATTGAAGATTAAATAAAACTATCAATATTTTATTAATTTTATTTTAATAAATAGCAGGTAATTTAAATGAAGTGCTTGCAAAAAAGAACATACTATAAATTAAAAATGTCAGATCAAATTAGGATCCAATTCTCATCCTCTTCTGATTAGAAGTGATTCAAAGATACTATGAGAAAAAAATAATACTGAAAATGGAAGTTATATTTTTTGTCTGGAGGCTACTAAGAAAGTTGTTCTACCACATTGCAAAGCAGATATATCTTGTTTTCAACTAAAACAGCAAGAGAACTGGTGAAGCCTAAAATTGGTTAAAAAAAAAAAAATCTACAACCCTTTACTATAAAATTATGGGAACTAAAGGTTAAAACAATATTCTTTTTCAGTAAAAAAAAACATGCTAACTATCCATGTTTTATATTTTAATATTTATAATTCCATAGATAGGAGAAAAATAAATAATTAAAAAAAATCATTTTATGATATTTAAATGCAATTAATTCATATTTTCAAAAATATTACATCTAATTCATTCACTGCTTATTGCTATCTTTTTCTACTTTTAAAGTTCTAGAATAAATGTTTGGACAATAATATTAAAAATAAAAATTATAGTAAGCAAAACAGTACATATAAAAGAAAATAGTTCTAAAACATACCAAATTTGTATACTTTAAATAAAAGCAAAAATATTTAAGATGAAAGCATTTTTAAAAATAAGAAAATGAGTTAGTTAGACTTAATAATTAACCAATTTGACTTTGTACTAGAATTTTTAACAATGATTAGCTTTATACCTTTTCCCTTTTAGAGAGAGCTCATATGAACACTGTTAATCCATGAATAAAATTGTGAAAATAAATTAAGCAGTGAGATCAATTTAATTACATTAATGATGAATAAAGTAAGTAGGCATTGTTACAAATAAGGCCATGCCAAGGAACACAAAATTAAAGTATCTTCTATTTAAATTAAACTAAAATAAAATAGTGAAATTCAATTTTATAGCACAAACAATAACTTCTAAATGAATACTCAAAAACACATATTAAATAATAAAGTTTAAATATTATCAATTAAACAAAATGTGAGAAGATTTAGATGAGAGTGATCATTCTGATCTTCGAGGATGATTTTGTATCATCAATATACATAATTGACTCTCCTTGGGCAGACCACAAGGTTCTCTATAAATAAAGCATTTGGTTTATCTAAAAAATAAACCTAGGGAATATATTTTAATTGAATTAAATACTCAGCTTTCTTTCAGAACGGACTTAATACCAGAGGAAGAGACTCTCGGGAAACTGAATGTTCAATAAAGATCCAACAAATATAAATAAATTTTTCAAAAAATTAGAATTCACTTAGTAAATTATGATTGCTTAAGCTGAAATTCATATTGATTTAAATTCTTTGGAAAGCCTAAAGATATGAAAGCTGAAGTCAGATTTTAGAGAGAGGTGAAGGGAGTAGGTTACAGAAAAAAAAACTGCTATACTACGCATTTTAACTATGATAAATTTCTATAAATCCATGAATATTTATCAACTTATTTTCATACTCTTTTGCCTCTTTAAGAACAGTAAATCAATAAAGCTAGATAATGCGCACATTCTTATGCTTATACAAATCACAGATGATAGCCTATATATATATGGGGCAATTAAATAGTAAAAAAAAATTAATTCATGCATAATAATATATTCTATAAAACCGGAAAATAATGCTATTATAATAATAATAAAGCTTATATACAATCATATACAATTCAATTTTCTACTGAATTTCCAGTCTTTCATAATTTAATAAGATTTATCACAAAATTCTTAACTTTCATGAATTTATATACAAATAAAAAGTATCAAATAATAAAAGCATAAAGGAAGCATCTTAGTAAAGCTAAGAGCAATGACCCCCAATTGGTTCCAGATAAACTATTGAGAAAAACTGAGAAATGTGAGATAATTGATGTTCATCACAGGCTTTGACATATTACTGGTTAGAACCTGGAAAAAAAAAAAANATATTTTCAACTGGCTAGTTTTTTTTATTAAATATTTCATTTATCAGGAGGGAAAAAATTTCTTACCAACTATTAATAATTAAATATTTCTGCTAATTTTATAGAAAAACAAAAATATACAAACTTTTTAATCATATATTTGTAAATTTGAAAAAGGATATACTGTAAATTGCAGCAAACTTACCTTCCTATTATGAGAACAAGAAGAGGTCATGCTCCTCAAGTGATAAATCTAAGGAGGCTGCTTTTATACATTTGTGTCCTCGGAATTCTTCTTCAAGAGAGAATGATTCACCACATTCTGCACAGGTGTACTCCTTGTCCAACTCTTGAGCAAGATGGGCAAGACAGTGTAAATCTAGGTCTGACTGTTGCGCAAAATTTTCAAAACAAACCTAGAAAAAAAAATTAAGGCTCGTCATAATCATAATATCTACATATAATGTCATAAACAAACAATTGGGAATTCCATATAATTTTCATTAAATTTTTATTTATTTTTTTAACGAGACTAAAAGTTATTTTCTACTTAAAATGCTTTACTATTGTATATTCCTGTGTCCAAGAAATCGACTGAGCTGTGGCTGACCTGGGCCTACTTGGAGGCAGGTCTACTTCAGTAGCTTTATCAACAATATTGGTGACCAAACAAACGTTATTAATCTCAACATTGAGTATTTGAATCCTTTTATGCCAAAGGATAGAGGCCTGATTCAACTCTAAAAGACTTTTAATACTGAAGGTGAATCAACAAACCAAGGTCAGATCCAAGAAGCTCATTTATTCATTTTATTTTATTTTCTAATTATTATTAATTCTCATCCTCTTCTGATTAGAAGTGATTCAAAGATACTATGAGAAAAAAATAATACTGAAAATGGAAGTTATATTTTTTGTCTGGAGGCTACTAAGAAAGTTGTTCTACCACATTGCAAAGCAGATATATCTTGTTTTCAACTAAAACAGCAAGAGAACTGGTGAAGCCTAAAATTGGTTAAAAAAAAAAAAATCTACAACCCTTTACTATAAAATTATGGGAACTAAAGGTTANATATTATATACAGATATAAGAATAACTATAAAAGATAGAAGTCTCTTAACTTCTGATGATATAATCAAGGATATATCTAATTGAACCAGTACTTTTAGCTTTCTGGTACACACATGTACATAAAGGTGCACACATAAACATACATGCACACATAAATTAATCAATGGAATATCAATTAGGAGCAGTTGATTGCATAAACATATTTACGTAAACACTAATGGAGATTAGAGATCATTTTTAGAACTTTAGCCTATCAAAGGTAAGATAATACAAAAAATATTGAACATGTTACAAATAGTATTGAAAAAATACAACAAATTTTTACAAATGTTTACATGCATTTTATTGTTGTAAATTGATAATTTACAAAATTAAATAATATCATTATAAATTGATAATTTATCAATTTTCAATTATATAATATTTATACAAGGGAGAGAGGGAGAGGGAGTGAGAGAGGGGGGTAGGAGGGAGAAGGAGTGGGAGAGAGGCAAGCACAGCAGTAAAATATTTCACATTTAATATCATTTGAATAACTTACATTACACTGCAACAATTCCTGAGTGTGGAATTTTTTAATATGTTTGTCCAAAGTAATCTGTTTGGAAAAAGTCTTTTGACAATGTATGCATGTCAAAAATTTTGGAGGTAATATCACTTCCTGAAACAGAAAGGGCTTTTATGGCAGTAGAATACAAAACAAAGAGGATTTGAAAATAGTTATTGATAAAAAGTTTTTATAAAGAACTAAAAGGTGGACAATAAAATATAATACTTTTTGGGGGGTTTTCAACACAAACAAAACAGGAAAAAAAATCACCTTTTCTCTACATAAAAATAATAATGAAAAAAAAATGCCTAGATTGTTTGACAGGTTATGAACTCATGAACAATAATTAAGTTAAGCTTGTATGGGTACCAGGGCATTCTTTTATCCTAGGAAATGAGCAGCCTAAGCTTGTAAGGAAGGGAGCAAAACTTAACATAGTTTGCTGAATATGTTAATATATCCTAAGATAGAGCCACAAAGGAGATGAATTATTGGGCTAGGAACATCTTTATTCATTGAGAAGGTATAAAGCCCAGACCCATACACTATATTTCTAGGGGAAACCTAACTAAGTTAAAACCAAGGAGTTGGAATCAGATTTGAGGTTGGGCTGCAACCTACTTATTGGTCATCTTGACCTCTTAGGTCTATTGTGGTACAGTTCCTACACCCAAGAGTTACTTAAAGCAAGTAAAATGAGAAAAAAGAAATAACTCTATTTAAAACTAAGTTAACATGCTAAGTTAAGAAAGCTAATATGGTTTCAGCCATGACAGAAAGTACAGTATTGCAGATAAAACCCTTTTTGACTTACCAATGCAAGGAAGGGGTTTTTACTGATTTAGGCAAATAAAAATTGTTAATCTGAAGAAAATTTACTGAATTATTACCAGGAGATTTTTCAGAGACCATAATCTGTAGTGAGTCCAGTTATTTGGGCCTTAAATTTTATACACAATAGGTCACAGTGAATTTTCTTCCTCTATAATTCTATCAGTCAATTTAGATTATAAATATTAACAATGAAATTAATAACTAATGGAGAGAATAATATATTTATGTATTTTTAAGTATGATCACTTCCATTTTTGATTTATTTTGATAAAAATAATTTCAAATTAAGAAATTTTTAAACAGGAATCATAAACCAGGGTAAAACTAAATATGCCAACTCATTTATTTATTAGTTAAGTAGCCAGTAATTATCTTTACATACTTAATTAGGGGTATAACAGGCTGTGAAAATTGGCAGTTAAATAGGTTTGGACAAATTTCATCAAAGATGAAAATTGTATTAAATTCAGGCTTAATTAAATTAGAGAAGTAAAATTTATTAAATTAGCCAATTACCAATAGGCTGGCATTATCAAGAGATAAAATCTTAAATAAGAAAATAAATCAGACAGTTCAAGAGGAAAATAAATCCAGTCGAATTAGCCACTCCCCAACTTAAGCTGATTACTACTCCCCAAAACTGTTCGATTATATCACTGGTGGACTTCAGGTGGTAAGACTAACATGTACTAAGAGTAAATGCTATACTAAATAGATTCCTCTCTTTTTAGGAGGTAAGAAGAACTATAATTGCCTTTAAACTAAAAATTAAGATGAAATTATAATTAATTGAATTGTAATAGTAAAATCACCAAAAGTCACTGAACTACTAGAAGGTAAAGAAAGTGAAAATCTTAAACATTATGAAATCCTGGAGAATACTTAAAATATTTTAAGAAATAAATTAACATTAATCCACTTACCCCACTTTCACATTCTTCTAGAGAAGATCTCTCAGAATTTGTAATGTCTGACTCACTTTTTGTAATCGTAACAACAATTTGGTCATCACTAATAGATTCAAGAACAAATCCATCTTCTTCTGACCCTCCATCTTTGATGGATAAGAAGTATCGTGGTGTTCCACCAGTACCAGCTACTTCATCATTAGTATTAAGCATGAATTTTGATGTTTTACTGGATCCCTCTTTTAAGACACTAGGGTCTGAGATTTTGAAAGACATCAAGAATTCGTCATTACTCCCCGAAGATATAGTACACATACTTTTAGAATCAGTTTGCAAAGGCACAAGATATTGGGACTCATGTCCTGCAGGAGGTAAGTCTTGAACTGTATACAATATTTTTTCAGGCAATTTTTCAGTTGGTAAACTATTTTCATTAGCAAGTTCACTCTCCATTCCAAGGCAAAGCCCATCGTTTTTGTTGAAGCTTTCATCCGTCTCTGTATCTTTCTTATCAGATTTTTCCAAGTCCTCCTTCTGATGCTTTAGAAGATGTGCTTTTTTGTGACCAGAGGTTCGGAATCTCGCATCACAGATATTACAGGCAAATGGTTTTAACCCTGAAATGAAAAATGAATAGGAAAATTATTATAAGTTAGATATTTTAATAGGTCATCTTTGAGACAAACAATACTCTAATAGAATCTAAGCTTCTGGATATGATATAAATGTAACACATTGTTTGACTTTAAAGAAAAAAGATCTGGAGAGGACTTGTATACATGTAATTTACCGGTTAAGTAAAAATTCAATGAGTCACGGTTTGAGGAAATCTTTCTCTTTTTATTTTTTATTATTTTTATTTTTTTTTTTTGAGGTTAATATATCTATAATATTATTATAATGACTAGGAGAGATGGTTCCCAGATGTAGAATGAAGCAGTGCCTACATGGTCTGAATTATGTAGATTTATAATTTATATACTTACCAAAAGTCTAGTAAGCATTAAAAGAAAATGGATAAATATTTTAATGATAGATAAACCTTAAGAGTAAAATTTACTATGCATACAAAAAATAATTTTTACTGTTAAAGTTTTTATTAAAAAGTATTTCAATATAATAAAATTGTCTGTGACTTTGATTACCAAGAGTCTTCTGCCTATCAAATTTTTAAATACAGAACTTATTATAATAAAATGTATATCAACACAATTACTTCATCTCATATGGCACATCAACATTAAGGGAACATTAGTATCCTATTTATGCAAATCCTTAAGTAATTACAGCTAAAAAAAATACTTAAGCAACATATGTTTTAAAACACGGTAACTAGAGTGATAATAACATAATTAAAGGTGATTTGACACATCTATTTCAATTTTCTAAAATAATTAACTCTTAGAATGATTGCATAATCAACAATGTGAAAAAATTGGTTGGAATCGGTGATGTGGTTTAAGAGGTGTTTATTCATTATGAAATGCTGAATAAAACTCAGCTCACTTGGTTTGCTTCGCCCCTAAAACATGAGATTAAACATAAACTGGAAATAATGAAATCTGATCAGACAAATTTTGTTTTTCATAAGCTGGATTTAAGGGTAGAAGGTCAAAAGCCAAAACATTTTTTATAATTTTTTATATATTATTGCTCCGTTTCAAGAGCTAAAAATTAAACACTTTTATTTACATCTTCAGAACCTTAGAAATTTCAAATTTTGAATGTGAAAATTAGAGAAAGATGAATATATTGCCAATGAAGTGGGGATACTTACAATAGCTGCCATTGAGTAGAAGTTTGGAGAATTGGTAAAAGGAATGGGAGAAAGAAACAAATATGAAAAATAAGGATTAGCAGTAAAAAAAATATAAGAAAACCATAACAGTAAGAGAAATAAGGAGCCAGGAGACGAAGCGCTCATATTAATGTGATATTTTAGCCATATCTTCAGGTGGAATTTAAAATTGATATTCTGGATTAAAGAGAAAATGTATAAGAGACTGAAAATGATCCAAAGATTGATGACAAATAAATAAATAAACGTTTCCATACAGTGTCGGATGAGGCTGCCTTTGTTTTACCTAAAATGATGCTGATTATTATTTTTAAGGAAGCATATTAATCTTAAAAATGGACACAAATAATTAGAAAGTTACTGACAAGGAACACACTCCACTCCACTTCACATGGCTACATTCAACAGAAAATATTCAATTAAATTCAGTGAACTTCAATGACTTTCAAATTTACACAGATAAATATGGAAAGGAGATGGAAGAAGGATGATGAGTAGATAGGTTGAGCTAGTTTAGTATTTGAGAGTAAACCATAATAAAATTATTAAGTACTGCTTAGATAAAGAATAATAACAATAATAAAGCTAAACAATTCATTGTTCTTAAATCCCTTGGTACATAAATGCTATGGAAATATAAAATAAATATTTTATTATACATATACAGATAGGGTACTCTTAACTTATTCATTAAAAGACATAAACCACAGGTTAATAATTGAAAAATGCGCAGAAAACATAGCAACATTATTTCCCAGAAAAAGATAAGTAGAAATAATTTCCTGATGATACCAAGGGCAAAGATTGTAGTTTAAATAATAAAGTGAAAACTATGGGAAATAACAGTGGCCCTTAGAATTACACAAATTTCAATACTAAATTATATTAATTTAGCACATTCCTTTTATTTAGAAAATTAACTGATAATTGCATAGTACAAATATAAATAATAAATAATCCTTTTCAATAAATCAGTTAAATTGTATACATTTCTTATATTTAATACAAATGTTTATACTCTTTTGCCATAAGTTTTTAACTGTGAGTCAATAATAATTAACTAAAATGAAAAAATGAGTAAAAGCTTGTAGCAAAATAAATAGAAAAAGTGAGTCAAATTGAAACAAGATATATGTGTACAAAAAATATCGATAAAATAAGCAGAGTAATGACGATAAACAAAAGCAATGTGAAGACAAGAAAAGTTAAGAAAAATGTACTTGCATTTGTTGGTAGAATTCATAGAATGAACAGTCAATTGGAGATTAAAAAAAAAGGAAATGTTTAATTTAATAAAATTAAATAAAAGGAAAAGTTTTCTCCTATTAACTGACAGTTTGATCATAGAAAAAGAACAATGAAACCAAATGCTAACACAAGCTCTCAGAAGTGAACTTCAAGGGCACCTAAAGTAGTACTCCCAAGAATATGGAATGGGCTGAAGTACAACACTTTTGAATGAATCGGTAAGTTACAGAGAGGTAAATTCACGATGATTTTAGCTCTTTTTTTTTTTTTTTAATTAATTTGAATTCTTGTAGGTTATGAGTGTAGTTTCATTTTACTTGTCATTGGTTCAGTGACAGATCGAATTTTAATGACTTCAAATATTTAATAGTAACAAAGAGATGTTAGTTAATATGAGTCTATGAGGTCACGATAGTTCAAATAACTGTTACTTGTGATCGGGTTTAAGAAAAAAAATTAAGAAAATTAAATTTTAGTTACCTGTATGAAGTCTCATGTGGATTTTCAAGCTTCCAGTTGTAGAAAACATTTTTGAGCAAATGTAGCACTCATAGGATTTATCTTTAGTATGAGTTTTCAAATGACATGCAACAGCTGACTTGATAGAAAATCTCTTATTGCATGAAGTACACTTGTAGGGCTTCTCCCCTGTGTGCGTCCTCAAATGTCGTATTAAGTCAGATGGTTTCCGGAAACTCTTAGGGCAGTGTTTGCATTTATGGCGGTGCACTTCTGGAGGTTTTGGTTGTTCTTTAACCTAAGGGCAAACATAAAAATTACATCTTTACCTACTGAAAACAAAAATTGGTAACACTGCAAATTAAAAATTTGTAGTGTTCACTACTATAGTAACCTACCATTATTGAGCAAATCTAAAATGTTAAATATATATCCAAATAAAAAAAAAGAAATTACTTTTCAGTGAGGATAGGACATAAATTCTTTTCACATAAGTTCTTTCTGAACTTCATACAGCAATGAAGGTCAATTAGTATCTTCTATGGGGCTGCACAGCAAAAACATTGAATTATTACTATTTTTCTCAAATACTTATTTATTTTGAGACTAAAAAATGAAAATGATAGATTAAATACATTCTGATGAAGCAAATCTCTATGAAAGTTTAAAAGTTTCAAGAGAAAAGTACCAGAACCATTTTCTGTTTAACTTTTCCAATTTTTTCATTTATTTTCATTGATTTAGTATAACTTGTTTTCACTGATATTAGAAAAAAAGAAAAAAAAAGAAGGAAAATACCTGGATCATTCGAGATATGTTGCCAGGTGAAAAAGCTGATTTGTCTCACAAAAATTTTGTATTTTTTTCTTTATTTAATAATACTTATGAGTCAGTAATAAAGTCATGCTTTTCAAATTAGTAAGCTTTTCTTACAAAAATAAATAATTTCTTAATAGGTATTGTATGAGTACCATCTCTGTTCTATCTTGAGTAGAACTGAGCTGGTACCAAAAATATTGATAGACATTTCTTCTCTAACACACCCTTGAAAATCGACCACTAGCTCCCTCTTTGGCCAGTTTTTGTACTCCTCCATTATCCTGTTGATATCAAATGCAAGGGTTTATAAAAAGTCTATAACCTGTTTTCAAATCAGCACTAACAACCATTAATTTAATGTTCTGATGGTACACTCAATTGAGACATTGTGAGTCCTTGAACCACTAGATGAAATGTATCATTTTGGATAGAAGTTTGAATGAAGAGTTTTTAACCATAGAGATTATTAGAAGAGAATTTGTTTGGGTTCGATCAAGGTTGATCCAAAAAAAATACAATTTAAAGAAATGTATTTTTCATTATCTGCCGATGTTTTTGCTTACATTGTAAGATATCTTCATGGCTATCATGAAGGCGATGAGGATTTGTTGTTACCTGGATCAACTGCTCATGTCAGAAAGGATAGAGTTCTCAAGACTTTGACCTTCCTAATTTAATACCTAAATTGAATTTTGGATTTTAAATTCAATAAATAATTATTTTATATTAACTGATGCTAAAAGTTATTGGTTCTCTATTTTCTTATTATTTTTCTTAAACCAAATAAGAAGTTATAAGCTTTTCCATCATCTTTGTCAAAACTTCTCACTTTAAATATAATTTCATTAAATGAAATTCCATGTTTTTTTTCTTATACATGTCAGGCAAAAGCCCCTAGTCCTTGATATGACCTTGAACAAGGTGGAAAAGACTTTCAGGTACATTAAATTCAAAACTTAGCTTCTCTCCTTCAGGAATTAGGAATTAAACTAATTAATAAGGTAGTATACCTTGTTCTCTTTGTAAGATGACAAACATTTTTCTCTTAGCTGCTCAACCAACTTAGATTCAGAAAGAAAATTAGTCACATGTCTGGATTTTGTTTTTTAAGAAATATTCTATTTTCTTTAAACTACTTTTGTAATTGTGTGAAGTTTTTTCTTATTGTACTGGTCTTTTTTCCAAATTTAATTTACTTATTTAGTTTGTGGGATATAGCCTAAGATAGAACTTGTAATACTTATACTTTCTCTTGACTCATCAAGAAATTGTTCACTTAGTGGCTTCAAATTTTTGGCATCATCAGAAGCTTATTCAACTAATATTTTGGTATAATAGTGTAGTGAGATATCTCTTCAAATATTGCTCTTGTTATTATTTTTGTCAAGCTTTTTGGGATTACTTTATTTCTGAGTCATGAAAGGGTAGAAATAAGAATTTTCATAAAAATAAATAGAAGTATTTGAAGAGAAATTTAATTTCATGGTATTTACATACTCTTGTTGCTTTTGGTTTTACCCTTAAAATTAGCAATGATTTTCTTTTTTTAAAAAAAGCTTAATCTTTTACTTTCTAAGTAAATTCATAATCAAAATCAATTTATTATTTCTGGAGATTAAAGGAATACTGATCACTTTAGGGAATGATATTAAGATTATCTTGTTTCAATTTTTTTATAAGTGGCTGGTGTCAATACACCATCATCAGGCACCATAGAGTGTTAGAAGATAGAGTTCTCCCTTTAGTATCCCAATGAGCACTCTCAAGAGTGCTACTGAATGGAGAACCCTATCTTGCGACACTCTATGGTGCCTGATGATCCAATCTCTACATCATCCCTTAAATCACTATCAATTTTATGCAGTATTTAATCTATGGAATTTTTTTTAATAATATCTGAGTCATTAAAGTCAAATTTAATCAGCTGCGTTTTCTCCACTTTCACTGTTTGATATCAAAGTTAATATTAACACAGAAGCTAAAATTTTTACTGCCTAACACCCCAATAAAAACAATAAACAGTAGGGATGGAAATTTTGATTCTTGAATGCTTTATTTTAAAAAAAGGTTAATCAGATGAAATTGAAATTTAAGCAGTTTTTTCTGTGTAAGTATAGGAAAAAGCTTTGAAGATTCATTCATTCTAAGAAAAAGTAAGTTTAAGAAACACAGAAAGAATTCTTAAGCTGAAACACTATTTTCTATTGTTAACTTTAACACCCTCTGAAAATGGTAAGACAAACCTATACTATACATATGAATATTCAAAATATAGGTTAGGATATAATGAATAAAATTATATATGTTTGAAGCTTCAAAGGAAAACCAGTCCTGAGATACTGAAGGGGGAAAATATGTTAAAAATAGAAAAACCGACAAATTTTCCTTACCGCAAAAAGTATTGAAATGACATAAAATTTTTAAAATTACACATTTTAGATCTCTTCCCATAGGAAATTCATAGATTATGAGATGGTGCAAAAACTTTACAATTTTTTTCTAGATCATTTACCATGGATCCATCATGTTTTTTTTCCCAAGTAATCCGCCTATAGCATGACAGTGCTACACATGAAAAGAAAAAGATGCAAAGGGCCCAATATCAGAATTAATTACTCAGAACTTAGGTGTTAATTATGGACTATTGGATTTTATATTTTTAAAAATTGATTTTAAAATTTCTGTGTTAAAAATATGTTTCAATTGTCATTCCCATTTGATTATAGTGAATTCCATATCTATTAGCAATATTCCAATTATAAAATATTAAAAGGGAGAGGGAGAGAGTAACTTTTGGTGGAACCTGTCCACTGTGGCAGATGGGGGATACCTCCTTAGAAGTCACACTCAGGTTGGGCTCTGGGAGCCCCTATGAACCATTAGGTCACAATACCTCTTTCCCTGAAGGGATTTAAGTATTCGGGGGCCAGTTGTCCCAACGATACAGAACCTCTCCTGCTAGGCTAATCCCTTGCAGAGGAGTATCCCTGATTCAGAGTAATATACCAAACAGACTCTGGAGACACAGGTGGAGGGTGAGAAAAAGAGTGAGATTTTCGGTGTAATGAGACAAAGAGAATTAAGAAATTTTGACTACTTAATAAAATCTGTTTTGACATCCAAAAAAGATAGGGTATATAAAAAAGGATAATAAAGCATATAATCCCACTAGCAAGCCCATAATCAAACTATAATAAGAAAATAGGTTATGATTATGAATAAAGAAGGCTATGATGGTTCTTACTGGATGTTCAAATCTTTCTTTCTCAAGCAGAGATTGAAGAAGTACTTTCTCTGATGCATTGTCAGGTTCAATTTGAGATAGAACTTTAGTTTCTTCCTCAGTTAATCTTCTAGCTGGTGGTCTCCAATTTAAACGTACCTTTTTCTTTTCAGCTTTAAGCCTGAAAATAAATGTATAAGTTATCAAAGAATATTTATGTTAGAAATATTAATGAAACTATCAACAGTTGAAAAACTTTACATTTGAGCACCATGATAATTTTGACAATGAGCGCTAAAATCTTCTTCGGTAGAAGTCTCCATTAAACACAATGAGCACTTGAATATTTCATCAATGATATGCTCCTTGCAATGTTCCTAGAAAACAACGAAATATTAATTGAAAAATATAGACAAATATTTATAATATAACTTTAATACATTGGCTGGTTTTAAAGAAAATACAATTTTATTTATATTTTCACCTTCATTGAATAATAAAATTATAAACAAAGTATTGTTTGAATAAATCTAATATTTAGTTTTATTCTTTTTAAAAACATTCTGCTACATCAATAAAACATATCTTGATTGAAAAAAACTACATAAATTTCATTCATTATATATCTACTTGCTACATTAGGTTTTTAGTATATATATGGTAGTGGCAGTTTAGAGATGATTTATATTCTAAAATTATCTTTCATAAAAGTAAAAGAAAAACAGTGTTTTTAACTAAATCACTAATTATTTCTTGAAGGATGTATGATAATTTGCTAATGAATAAATATCTTAAGGTTAACATACTTCAGAGTATAAGTTAAATAGAGAAATAAAAGTAATAAACAAATGCTCCAAGTAAACTTGACAATTGTTTAGCTAAATTTAGCTGATTTGGAGAACACAAGAAAATAATGCAAACAAAATAATGTTTTATTAAGCAATAAAATGTTAAATAGTTTTAAGTTCTTTTACTTTCTTATCCTTATTATATAAGCATTGATCAATATAACGAAAACAAAAAAATAAATAGAGCATAAGCTTATAGAAATATAAGTACCTTAGCCACCTATTAAGATAAAACTAAAGTAATTTTTCTCCAATCAATCCACACATGCACACACATAAACACAACACACATACACGAGCTTTGGGAATATCCAGTTCTGGATACTGATTTTAGTTGTGGTATTTTATCCCATGTTAATTTTATACAAGAAATGCAAGGGAATAGAAAAAAATCCTACTACCTCAGCTGGGACTCCAACCTGGGTCTACTGCCAGCAGGAGACCCAGGTTCAAGTCCTGACTGAGGTAATAAGAATTTTTTTTTCTATTCCCTTGCACTTCTTGTACAAAGATTTTAGGTTTCACAGAAGAAACACTACCAAACAAAAAAAAAAAAAATTCTTACAACCAAATAATAAATAAAAGTTTCCAATAACATTTTAATTGTTTGGGAAGCAGAGGTATTTCTAAATGGTACTGAAACTAATTCGTTTTTCCACACAATATACTTTTTATTAATAATAGCTAAGCGTATTTAGGACCCATGATTCCATCATATGAGCTAAGAGCACCAGTCACAAACACAATATAAAACAGTAATAATTAACTTTAAACATTTAAAAACTATTACAAAAAGTTAACACATTAATTTTAAATCAATAGATATACATCTAAAATCAATTTTTTATATGTGTACAATATACTATTTAAAAAATCTCAAAAAGTCAATAAAATACAGTTAATAGAATAAAATAAAATATAGAAACAAAAACAGTACATAATACCTTCAAATATATCTAAAAAAAGACAGAGAATTATACAGAGAGAAACTTATGTTCTATCCACCAAAAAGCTTGGTGGCTTTACTTTATGTGAAAGACAACAGGGAGGAGACAAGGATAATAAGCTTAAGACATCAGAGTCTTTGATGCCTGTCTGTACATTTAGATTAGAACCTCCTATTGTTTTATTTTATTTTTATTTTATTTTTTTTTTTTTTTTACAATTTTTATTTCTATGAATTCCAATGCATTCATAAGTCCACCTTTATCTATTTTAACAATTCCACACAATGTTTTGCCTTAAAGGGGTCATTTTCTTTGATGTGGTACAAAAATTTGCTATAGGCAGATTTATGAAAGCGTTGGAATAAATAGAAATAAAAATTACAAAAAGTTAAGATATTATTCATTATTTCAAATTAATGTGATAACGTTTTGTAATAGTTTTTAAAATATTTTAAATTAACTATTACTATTTTACAAGTTTTTTACATTAGCATTCCTGATATGGAAATGGTTGTAGAACCGTGAACTTTGCAACCTCTCAGAATTTGTTGGTTGGAATTACAATTTTTTGAGGCCACAAAATACAGAAAGCAACATGGAAATCCTCAAACTTGTATACCTTCAACCAAATTGATTACCCCCCTGCTTGACTCATCCTTTATACTGCAGACATTCCCACTCTTTCTAATATCCTCGTAGCCCTCTTTGCAGATGTCAAAGCGATCCTCTCCTCCCTTCCTGATTTCAAAACCTCTTCCGACATTTAACAAAACCACCTTGATGCTACCAAGGTGATACCAACAACTTGGTGCAGCAAATGGAGAATTAAAATAAATGAGTCTAAATGTGTACAAATCAATTTTCAGCAAAGAAAAGGTTCTCCTAATAATGTTATACAATAAAATTCCTATAACTGTCTCTGATTCAGTCCATTACCTCAACTCACAGCTAAGCTACGGATGTGGCATCTCTTATACAGCCTTATAAACAGGCGCTCACAACTCACAATAAAAAACAAACTGACTATCTACAAGACCTTAATACGACCAATCTGGACCTATGATGCAGGACTGTGGGATGCCGCTAAGCCTTCCAATATCCAACAAATACAATCCTTTCAGTCCAAAATTCCCAGAATAATTGGTAATGCTCCATATTATGTGTCAAACTCCACCCTTCATCACGACTTTAATACTCCTTTTGTCCAAGACATTATCTCCACCTGCTTCAAGGTCTTCCATAGTAAACTCCAATTTCATCCTAATCCATATGCCCAATTCATGTCAATGGCCTCCAATCCTTAAAATCCTCCCAAGCGTTTGAAATTGAGATGAGCTCATGACCGCCTGGGCCTTAATGCCTAAACTTATTAGGAGTATGGTCGATGGGTCCCTTCTCCCGGCACAATGATGTTCATTTATTTATTTTATTGTTATTTTTTTTTTAATTTTTATATTTATTAATTATTTATTTTTTATTGTATATAACTCTATCTCATCAAATTACAAGATGTTAACTAACATACTGTAATAAATAAATATTTATTTACTTTTAAAAAAAATTCTCTAAATTTATGCCATGTTAAATGAACTAAAGCAGAGGAATCAATAAACCACTCACTCGATTCACCTTCATTAGTATAGACACAAAAAGAATGAGCCTGACTTCTTTTTATTTTCAATCACCAACTTATTAAAGTTAGCATGGCACTCTGAGGCTATGATTGCTGGTTTTTGGCACTTGATAACCTTGGACTGGTTACTTAGTTTATGTTTTTGTTTGATTGATGAACAGGGACCCAGCACTCGAACCGATTTAATCGAGTATCACGTGATTTGAAGTCTTGCAACAATTTTAGTAATTGAATTTTAATAGCATCACCTGTAATTGGTGTGTCAATGTTTTTGAGGCCTATAATTATAGGTTTATATTACTCAAGGAATCCTACCAATGAAAAGTACCGACCCACTCGTCTGTTAAGTCGAACTTTATTTCTTGGAGCCATTGGGAGGTAAACAATATTCAGTTTCTCCATAGAACTGCAACCGTCAAATCTTGTTAATATGAGATGTGAGAAGTAATCCTACTTTTCTTGTTAGACCAGAGTCCACAAACAATGATTGGATTGTGTACTACCCCCTTAGAAGATCCACATTTGTCTATATAGCGGATAAGGCTGACATCTACAATCCTTGTTTTCGGTTTTGGGGTCATTCTGTTTAGCCATGCCTTGAACAATGTCCCACTGGAGTACAAATTTCAATAAGGCCTTCATCTGTATTTCCATGAGTTATAATTCTCGCAGCCCCTGAGTTTGTCCACAAAGATTGATGTGTTAGAGGCATTGGAATTCTTTTTAAATACTGGAGACTTTTACCGAATAAATAAGTGATCACTTGCTAATATAAGAAAGTCAGGGGCCATAACCGGTTGGCTTGAAATACTAGGAAAACTATTTCACATAAAATACTTTTAATGAATTTGGCAAATTGCATGGGCAAACATCACATACATATTTGCTTTCTTCCATGTTTACATGTTCTTTCTGGTGACATGTTAAATCATCTAAGGATATGAAATTTAAACAGCATGTGGCACAACTGAAAAAATAATGGAAAATTCAACCATAAATTTGTAAATTTTAAATGAAAAATGAAATGAAAATATGAACATAATGTTAATTCATACGTGAAAACGCTTTGAATTTGAGGTGGAGTTTCACAGAAATTATCCATGGCTTTTTTGGATTCCATTTTTGATGATACTCTATGAAGTTTCATATGTTCCTAAAACATAAATTAAAAACAGTTCATGAAAGAAGTAACTACTTACTTCCTAAGTTAGCCAATTAGCAAAATAATTTAAAGTCATTATATTTATTTTAGTTTAACATTGAAATCAAGGTAGTATTTGAATAAAATGCTTTATTTCTGACAGTTGATAGTGAAGAGAGATTTTTTTCTAAGAGTTCACTTCACAGAACAGAGATGATTTTTATACAATTAATGCGAGGGAATAGAATAAAAAATGTATCTGTCCCAGCCAGGACTCGAACATGGATCTCCTGCTTTCCGGGCATGAATGCTAACTATTACACCAACAGGACGAGCTAGATAACTTATTAAATTCCCAACACACTAGCGAGAGTCTAACTTATAAGAAAAACGAATACATCATCATATGCTCGAAGGAGCTGACATGGTCTAGCTATTTATCGACTCTTCGTTATTTACTTTTTATTATAAATATTAATTTAGTTGTGGTATATTATCCGACATAAATTTTAAACGATTAATGCAAGGTAATAGAATAAAAAATTAGGGAACTTAATAAGTTATCTAGCTAATGGTAGCATTTGTGCCCGGAAAGCAGGAGATCCAGGTTCGAGTCCTGGCTGGGAGAGATAGATTTTGTATTCTATTCCTACTAACTATGACAAAGAACTAGAGAAATTATGCGACAAATCAAAATCAACAGAATTGTTTAATAAAGTCAAATATGTTTAACAATTAAACCAAAGTAAATAAATTAAAAAACCAAACCAAAGAAGAATTAACTATACTGAAAAATAGGATACAAAGCAGCATAAATAACTTAAAGGACCAATTTTTAGATCAACAAAATAGTAAGATTTCTCAAAATTCAAAGTAAAAAACAAACAACTAAGTGAAAGGGACAAGACCAAGGAAAAAATTTTTAAGATGCACCTGGCTCCACCACAAAACGAAGAACTTGCTCATTTTGGATGCTGAAAAAGTTTATTAACACCCACTAGACATGTAAATAGATTATCAATCAAAATTAGTAGTAAATGGATAACTATGAACATAAATGAATTATACAAATGATAAGACCATTTAATTAATTACACTAAATTAATGCATACAATTTGAAAGTTACATAAATTTGTTAATTAATACATATAAAAATCATATCATAATTATCCTTAGATGAAATTTTGTGTTTAATTAAGGTTTAGGAAAAACCCAAATAAAATAAGTAACTAAAGAATATAGTATACTGGTTTACCTCATATTCAATTGCAGATGAAAAACTTTTTTCACACGAAATGCAAGTGTGAGGTTTCTCCAGAAGTCGAGTACTTTTGTCATCAGAAAACTCAGCTAAATTAGTTAGAATCAAGTCAGTCATTTCACATCTAAAATTTTTTGAATAAATATTAACAAGAAAAAATAAATAAATAAACAATATAAATGTTTAATAGTTTAAAAATTCCCAAAAAATATAATAGATTATTAAATTGAATGTAAAAACCAAATAAATTATTAAGTTAAAGTTGATGATCAAAATATAGGTTATGAAAAATGCACAATATCAGATGCAAAGAATATCTGTATATCATTTCATCCTTTAGACGTACGACCCTACAGTAGAGTCACGATTTTATGATTAATTTTTGGTTAACATATGTGTTTTTAGGTTGGTTTATGATCACATATAATTTCAAAATGCTTTAAATCGACTAAGGATACAAGAGAAGTTCACAATTTAGAATGATATTTTAAATTTTTTTAATACAGACAACAATTCAAAACATCATTACAAATCAAGTAACATAGCTAAATACATGACTAAAAAAAATTCCAAAAGTTAATAAGATGATTAAGAGAAAACTTCATTCATAATTAATAGATTCACTGATTTATTCTTATTGTAAGATTTAAATGTGGACATATATATAGAAGTAAAAATAGGGCATGATAAAAATTTATTGTAAATAAATGACTGTTTGAACTCAAGTATCCAACAATTTCAAAACAAAGGAATAACATGAACTTGAACTTCTTTCTGCAAACTAATGTATGAGTTCAGAAATTGCTGAATTGGATCAGGATGAATGGTGGATTTATAGTAAGATCAAAATTGAAAATCTTAATATATTCATTATTATTAGAGTTAAAAAATAAATAAATATTTATGTTCTGTTATATTTTAACATCAAATGGCTATAAAGGAAGTTACTTACGAATGAAATAGGAGGGTTGACATCTTCCTTTTTTAAAAAGAACAACTAAATTAAGTATTTTCGGGTCTGATTTTGTTAATTATTTCTCATAATTAATTTTAGTGATAATTACATCAAAATACAAAATGATTAAAAAAATGATTAACAATAAATAAATAAATTTTGTCTTCTAATAAATAATAAAGATTTTCAAAAGTTGTCTTCATAGTCAAAACAAATGATATAAAGGAAAAAAATCACAAATGGAAACCACTTTAGATTACCACAATATTATTAATTGTAAACCATGCAGAATTTGTCACAATTTAATTAAAAATACTCAAAAACTTCATAAATATTAATTTGGTTGTGGTTTATTATCCCACTTAAATTTTAAACAATTAATGAGAGGGAATAGAATAAAAAAATCTATCTGTCCCAGCCAGGACTCGAACCTGGATCTCCTGCTTGCCGAGCCGGAATGTTTCCATTGCTGTAGTGTGTAGTTAGAAATG
Source organism: Oncopeltus fasciatus (assembly GCA_000696205.2). Taxonomy (NCBI): domain Eukaryota; kingdom Metazoa; phylum Arthropoda; class Insecta; order Hemiptera; family Lygaeidae; genus Oncopeltus; species Oncopeltus fasciatus. The sequence goes on along the minus strand of KZ807678.1, from coordinate 15,303 downwards.
TGGTTTTTAGTGTGGTGGGAATTTAATAAGTTATCTAGCTCGTCTCGGTGGTGTAATGGAAACATTCTGGCCCGGCAAGCAGGAGATCCAGGTTCGAGTCCTGGATGGGACAGATACATTTTTTTATTCTATTCCCTCTCATTAATTGACTCAAAAACTTTGTTTAACACAGAGCAAAACTATAAAAATCCCACCAATCTTCTTTTGTGAGATTTTCACCCTAGCTTTACTAAATATTCCATGAAACACTTAACTTTCTCAACTGTTGAGTAACTAAGGTAAACTAGTTTTTTACACTTAAGTCATACATAAGAGTCTGATTTGATCTTGAAAGCTGGAGAAGCAATGATAAAAAATAACACTAAAGCTGGTTCTAGACGGCCTTGGAGAAAAAATTGGGGGAAGTGCTCAACATTCACAATTACATTCTAAAGTATCTGAATTAATATGCGCAATGTTTTTATACTATTTTACAAAAAAATAAATGTAAAAAAAAAAAAACTAAAAGGAATAAAAACTGAATGTTAATTTGGCATTATTTTTTGCAGGCCCTAAAGCTGGACCAAAGCTTGAAAAAATGTGCATTAAATTGTTTAAGTTTTATTTGTAATCACTGGCTCAGAAATATTCAAATCATTGAAATGTTATTGTGATAATTTTGCATTGTCATCAATTAAGGATTAAACAAAACTTGTAAGCTTAGTTTTTATAGGCAGATCCAACTTCAAAATCCCAGATTATTCTACTTTTTTTTTAACTTATAACATTGTAAAGTAAAACACTTTATTAATTTATTTTTGTTATAATCTCAAATAGTTCTATGATAATTTTTTTTAAAGAAAGTAGCTTATTTCTTTAAGAGAGAGAGAGGGTGGGAGAGGGAGAGGGAGTGAGAGGGAGAGGGAGTGAGAGAGAGAGAGAGAGAGAGAGAGAGAGAGAGAGAGAGAGAGAG
>KZ807677.1:369292-380015 GCA_000696205.2 Oncopeltus fasciatus | reverse complement strand
CTGGGACAGATAGATTTTTTTATTCTATTCCCTCTCATTAATTGTTTAAAATTTACTTGGGATAAAATACTACAACCAAATGAAATATTTATAAAGAAAAATTAAATAAAGTAAATGACGAGAGTCGACAAATAGTTTAACAATGTCAGCTCCTTCGAGTTTAAGACGAAGTTCTCGTCTTTCTCGTGGGTTAGGCTCTCGCTAGTGTAGAGGGAATTTAATGAGATATTCTAGCGCGTCCTGGTAGCATAACTGGTAAGTGCAGCGGCCCGGAGAGTAGGAGATCCAGGTTCGATTCCTGGCTGGGTAAGATAGATTTTTTTATTCTATTCCTTCTCATTGATTGTTCAGAATAAATATAAATTTACATGGACCAACAGTGAAAGGTATTGATAACATTTAAGCACATAATAGTAGCATTTTGTGAGTTCATTTTTTTAATAATTATTTTTGTGATTATTTGATGAAAAGACGGGTTACAATGGCCGAAAGGATAGCAATGGGATAGAGAAGAATAATTGCGTCAGAGAACTTTCATTGGTTGAGGCAGGCCAGCGGAAAGGGGAGCCAGTCCACAAGCCGGTAGCTGAATAAAGACCAATCCATTTCTATTATCCCTGCTTCCTGAGGGCCCCGCCCTTTCCTCAGCCCTTCCCCTGCCTCACTATTAATATTGGCTGACCAAAGGGACCTTTAAAATAGGACCAGACTGAAAACCAAGTTCAAACCTTCAGCCCAAGTCTTCTGATTACTGAGCTAATGTTCAGAGTTCAGAAACCTTGAGAAGGTGTTTTTTTTTTGTTGGGGTTCGGGCAAGGATGATCCACAAAATACAATTTAAAAAATGTGTATATTTTGATGATTATCTGCCGACGGTTTACCACTACACACGGCTTAACTTACATTGTAAGACATTTTCAGGGCTATCATGAAGGTTCATGACCCAGGTGACGGCAGACTATGAACATGTGATCCAGGTGACACGAAATCCTCTCTCGCTTTGATGATAGCCCTGAAGATGGCTAACAATGTAAGCCAAAACGTCAGCAGATAAATAAAAATAAACATTTTTTTAAATTGTATATTTTGGAATAAACTTGACCGAACCCCAACAAAAAATATATACTAATAATCCCTACGGTCAAAAACTCTTTTGAACTTGAGAAGGAGAATTTACTGCGGTTTATTGGGAGCAACTTTAGTTATGTAAGGAAGAGATTGTCAGGAATTTGATCTTGGTAGCTGAAGAATTAAAAATTAATTTTTAACCAAAAAAGTTTTGGTTACAAAAACCTATTTTTTTTTTTCTTGCAAATTACTTCTTCAGCTACCAAGACCGAATTCCTGATAATACTCTCCTCATGAAACTCGACGGTCTACAAATTTACATCCATATTTTAGTTATATTATCATTTAGTAAATTAATTTTTACCGGTTGCCGGAGAAGGTGAAGAATTATAAAATTTACCTATTAAGCTATAAATTAGGAGCTTTTTTCAAAGACGGATAGGAAGTATGGCGTCTCCTCAATATGCAGCATAAAGAGTGTCGTATAAAACAAGTGCATACCTACCAAGGTATCCATCCAAGGTACCAAGATAGGATGGATTCACTCCTATGAAAAAAAGTCTATACAATAGATAAAATTGTAGACGGGTCGATATTTTCAGGTTCAAAATAAGGTTTTTGTCTTGTTTTATTTTGTATTGGCGTAAACGTAAATTATTTTATGCTTGCCAAACTCCTAACTTTCCCAAAAACGTTTCTGGTTCACCTTCGCACTACTTATATTCCATTAAGCAACAGGAACCAGCATACCTTATAAGCAAACTTCTCACAAACATTGTCTCGAGGTAATAGAAGAAAGACATAAGTTAGGAGGGAGAATAGTAATCATGCCTTACCAATGTGATAATCGCATATACCATCTATGACACATTATTTCAGCATCCTTAAGAAGAAGCGTTCCTTTGGTGTCTACGCAAAAGGGCAGGGGGGCGAGAGTAGTCCGACCGTCTACTTTAAATACAAAAGGCTCACAAGAGCTCAGATAAGAGACAGGTCGGATCTGACCTGCTGAACTACCCTCAGCGCCTAGACGTCAACGAGAGGGGGTCCCTTGCGCAACTGCTGGAGGACTCTGTAACTAACTGCGTGTAGGCGTTGGAATCGCCAGGCCCTTACGAGTTACGCGCCTAATTCGCGTAACTACCTTGGTCACCATATTGTCTGTTCTGGTGAATGGGAAGTGCTTCCGCATCCTGCATGAATGCTGAACAGCCAACCGACATCTGGATCATAAGGTCCGAACCTCGGCCCATCATACAATTCATCGCTTTAAGCTGGTCGTCAAGACATTCTACTTAAAAATAAATCTAATAAGAAATAATATAATCTAATTTGACATTCACTTTGAAAGAAAAAAAAAAAAAAGAAGAAAATCAAGCTCTATATTATTGATACAAATGGAGAGTTTTTTTTACCGTAGAGTTTATTAGAAGATGTTTTTTGTTGGGTTTCGGCCAAAGTAGATCCAAAAAATACAATTTAAAATTTTTTTAATTATCTGTCAACGTTTCAGCTTACATTGTAAGCCATCATCAGGGCTATCATGAAGGCGAGAGGTAAATGTTACATAGACGCATTTACTTTCATTGATTTTTATGCTCTAGAGATGACATCAGTGTTACACAGCTAGAATGTATTGTTATTAAAAATCTGAGTAATCTGCGTTTCGGTAAGAGGGAGAGGGAAATATTTGGCATCAGCGGGGTTTAGAGCAGTGGGAGGAAGGGACATTGAAAGGGGTAAGTGAATGAAATCATCAGTCTCCAATGGGAATGATTTTCGAAACAAGTGTGTGGTATAAGTGTTTACTGGAGATGGTAAACACGTCAGATTTATCTCAGTCGGAGACGAGCCAAGAACCATCCTCGCGATGAAGATGATCGGAACGGGATCAAATGCATAACAAATTTCCTTCTTATATAGAAGAGGGATTTGTCCATAGAGGTGACTGTTGACAAGTAAAGGTCAAAGGACTCGTGAGATCTTCGCCACAATACCCTTGCCTGAACTTTGGAGACCTTAAGCTTTCATATGTGAACAAGGGTTTGTTAAGAGGAAGGAGATTTGGGAGCTTGAGTGATAGACGCAGCTGATACCGACTACAGAATAGAAGCAATAAAATAATGGGTCATCAAGTTCTTCAGAGATACTCTTAGGCCTAAGGATTGTCCAAGAAGAACAATTTATGTCGCTCTCAGTCTAAAGGACCAGCGAAAATTGTGGGAATCAGCAGTTTCGGTATAGATGGGAGTGATATGATGGGAATAATCGAACTGTGATCAGAGGAGACTTCAGAAAGAGATATTTATAAGGATTCATGTAAGCTAAGGTTATAATACACAAGAAAAGATCTATGAGGTCAGGAAGGCGGTTAGGATCAGAAGGCCAGTACGTGGGAGTAACCGGGAACGGCAAACAGCTTGCGCGACAAAGGAAAAGGAAATGTTAACATTAAATATTCATAGTTTTAACCAATTTTTAAAAAAGTGTCATTTCACAATACATTTGGGGAAAATTTGTAAATAATTTTTTAAAATTATTATTATAGTAGTAAAAATAATTAAACCAGTAGAAAAAATATTTGCAATGCCATGAAATATTTTATCCAGATGAATATTTGTGTGGGAGGAGATTGAGCCCATGTGAACTATTTTCTTTCCCTTTTAGTTTTGCGTTAGTTTAGGGGACTTAGGGGACTAAGATAATCAATAAACCAAGTAATGAAAAGTGTAATTTCTGTAAGTAGTCAGGTTTGGTTCATGCATATATTGGATTGAAATTCTTCACAACCTATTCTTATTAATTATGATAATTGTTCTGGTCAATTTTTTAATAATATCTAGATATTTTGCCACTTTAATATTGATAATGGACTCCCTTCATAATAATAGCCTAAAACTTTTGTTTATGTTCAAGTTATGTTTGTTTTTGTTAATGAACTAATTTTTTTTTTTTCTTCATACTGCTTCCAATGAGATTTATTTATTTATTCTTTTATAGAAAACAACAATTTTTTTCCTTAACATAAAACTAAACAAAAATACAACGATCATTTAAAATAAAAGATAATAATAAATATCATAGTTTCATATTTCTCTTCTATATTTACTAATATTCTTACAATTTTAATGAGCAAAATTAATCATTATATCGTAAGAAAGAAAGAAAAAATGGTGCAATAAAATTCTGTTCACATCTTTTGCCCTATTAATAAACATTATTAATATATTAATTATGATTTTTATAACAATATACAAATAAAATAAAATAGAAAATCTTATTGTTAATGGCAGTGATAAATTAAGAAACATCACATTTGTAAATGAAGTGTTAGGCTTGATTATTATTATTTATTTATTTTAGATTTACGTTTATCTTCTTTGTTCATAGAAAGTGATCAATAAAGGAGATCAGTTCTTCCCAACCGTGCGTCAAATGAACAATCACGAAAGCTGCCTACCGTGCCTACAGGAGCATAAAAATATAAAAACAACAAAATGAAGTCAACAATAAGAGCAAGAAAGTGATCTTGTTGTCATCATTTTTTCCCCCATTAACGTGTGACTAACCTAGATACATGGGAAAGCTCGTCACTTTTTTTTTTCCAATCATTTTTCATTTTCTTTCTCAGGACTTAAAAAATAAATTTAATTTTGGACAGGCAGAAATTTTAAGAAAAAATAAAAAACACTTTTACTATACATAAAAGCCGCAGAAACCGCCCCGGACCGCAAATCGTGCAGACCGTTCATTTTAAACAAAACATTTGTTATATGAGTGGAAATCCAAAGGTTGCACAAATAAATTAAAAAGATGTTGGTAGCGATCACCATTTACTCATCAGTTGCGTTTTCCGTTAAGACCCGTCACCGGAGAGTCTGATGTAAACTGATACCGTCATTTATTTATTTTTTAAGAATTGAAGAACCTCATCCGATTGCTATGAATGCTCTATCAAAAGTTATGCTACTTACTAGAATTTAGATTAGAAAGTGAACATACAAAAAAACATTTGTTTTATAGATGAGATGTTGGCATCCAGTGTAGTCTTCAGTGAAAGTGACTACCTAGATAATCATTCATTGAAAGCAAGTATAGTGAACTTAGCGTTTTAATTTATAGAGTATGGTCATTGGGAGACGTCAGGCTTAAAGACCAAAATGGGCCCCCTACAACAAGCCATTTTAATCTCTGATAAGCCCTCCAATCTGAAATTTTAAAAGACACATACATTTGAAATTTGAGCTTCTTTCTAATCACTTTTGGACTAGTACATTAATAATTAAAATATATCATGTTGTGGGGGGGGATACTAAATTGAAAAACCGGTAATATCTATTTATCAACTGAGGAAATAATTATAAAAGAAATATCGTTATAGGATGCAAGTCTCAAGAATTAAATTCATAACACTTTTGAGAAAACGCAACTCAAAGAAATTTTGGGGTATGGAATAGGGAGGATTAAGCAGCCATTGTCTATCGCCAGCCTCCGAAAGTCTATTTTATTATCTAATTTAGTATTTACGCATATTTATCTAATGCAAATTGTTTTCATGGGATATCTGTTGCGTTCACGTAGGCCCGGATCTACAGACTTGCCTTATGTTTGAAGAATGACTTTTATTCCTAATGTTATTGTTAAAGTTCCTGAAGAGTAACCTATATTCTTACTAGGAGGCTAGTCAATGGGAAACGGCAGTTTGCCGTATTCTGCTTTGGCATTGAGTTTGAAGCACCGGCTAGCTGGCACCAACCTCTCGAGTACCATAGTTTGAAGAATGACTTTTATTCCTAATGTTATTGTCAAAGTTCCTGAAGAGTAACCTATATTCTTATTAGGAGGCTAGTCAATGGGAAACGGCAGTTTGCCGTATTCTGCTTTGGCATTGAGTTTGAAGCACCGGCTTGCTGGCAGCAGCCTCTCCAGTACCATAGTTTGAAGAATGACTTTTATTCCTAATGTTATTGTTAAAGTTCCTGAAGAGTAACCTATATTCTTACTAGGAGGCTAGTCAATGGGAACGGTAGTTTGCCGTATCCTGCTTTGGCATTGGCATTGAGTTTGAAGCACCGGCTTGCTGGCACCAGCCTCTCCAGTACCATAGTTCCTCACGTTTTATCACCTTTAATTCCGTGGACTTTACTCATTTGGAACGTGAAAATGTGTGGCACTACCATTATGGTGGTCTGCATTCCAAGAGACAGGAAGGAAGATCGGTTTGTCCAGCAGAAAGCTATCCAATGAGCATGTGGATGAAAGCGGTCACTACCACCTTAATGATCTGCAAAATGTATTTTAGTATATACTCTATACTTTTCTAAAATAAAAACTTAGTGAACTGATTATTTAATATCAAAATAACAGAATAGAATAGAATAACAGAAAAAATGTCCGTTACAGGCTGCGAAGCATATTGGCAGCAACAAATTATAACACAAAGATTAAGCAAATCTATTTTTAATCTTTTAAAAACTCTGGTTAATAGTTCTTGTGTATAGAAATGGTACATTGAAGATTTTTTTAACTTTAATTATAAAAGTTGAGGAACGTAAGTTGTCATGTCATTGTAAGTTGTCTCTGTTGTAACAATCCATCAGACTTTCATTATAGATAAAACTATAGTAAGAAAAGTGGAAATAAAGAATTCATTCACAAATTTTTTTATTTTTGTGAGTAGGAAAACCATTAGACAGAAGTATGTCTATTACAAGTTTAATATTTTTTCTATGAAATGTCTTGTCAGTGAGTGTGAGTGATCTGTAGATAAGGTTTTTGTCCACATTTACTTTTTGGTGATGAGGGTGAGATGAGTTCAAGTGGTGGACTCGACCCGAGACATCGAAAATACATAGGTATAACTATATCCGTAGGTATGTGTGGTTAATTGTTTTCTGCATACTGAATTACTACATTCATACTTTTGATATCACATTACACTTAATTATGGCAATTCTATATTATAATACTGTAAATAATTTATTTTTATTGTCATTTTATTTTTACTTTTAATTGTAATAAAGATAATTTTAAAAAATACTCATTTTTTTTTATTTGTATTTTTGGATCTATCTTGTCGGAACCCCAACAATAAAACATCTAATAAAAAGCTTTTAAGAATAAAACTTCAGTAATCTATTATCAATTAAAAAAAAAAAACGCTTGTTTTATTGCTTTCTAGTGTATTTACAACAAATAGGCTAAAACATATTGGATGCAAATGTAGAAATGAACGATAAAACAGTCCCCAACCTATAAGAAATGTTATCTCTGATTACACACGTCTATTATATATCCTTTACTTTCTTGTTTCTATGATTCATATATATAAATTTGCAGCCAAATTAGGAACCAGGTCCCACTTAATAGTATGCTTACTATAATATATTTAATTGGATGGATTTAAGGAAAGTTTCAACAAGCGATGAACTGAAATCAAGCAAACATTTTACATCAAGAATATTTGTGACGAATGTCCACTAGTTGTCTCGGCATTGACATACTTCCATTACTAGTAAGATGGGGAAATTCGCCGAGGCCCAGCTCGGATGTAAGCATATGCCTTGCTGTGTGGGACTCTCGCCTAGCGGAGTTATTCCTGCATGAAATAGCGGGGAAGGAAGGAAAGGGCTTCATCGTCCCGTACACGCGGCTCTCGGACTCCACACTCCTTAAACGTGTGTGCCATGTGCGCAAGGCGAGAATATACTAGGGGTCATACACCGTTAGATCGCTACAAACCAAGCACCCAACTCTTGTCTTCAATCAATTATACATTGATAATCGGTTTTATTAGAGAATTTCCTAAATTTCCTAACAATTGAGTTTACATTACACAGTAAAAATTTAAAAATAAAAATAAAATAATAATTTGAAGGCATTATATTATTGTTAAAAAAAAAAAAAAGAAGTAAAACGTTAAAGAGTCAAATTAGTGTGTTAAAGCCAAGGTTCTTTTTCAATTGAAATCTACAAATAAAAACAAAAAGGGTAAATAAAAAATAAAAAAAAGGTAAATAAAAAAAGAATTGGGCAAATCAAAAAGGAGGGCGCCAGAATACCTCATGGGATCCGTTTGGGTCTCGCAATCCTTGTGCGGCGGGCTCAAATCCCACCCTGGGCAAGCTTTTATCGATAATTAAAAGCTTTTCTTGAGCTATGGATGTTTAGAATAGGGATGGGGTGGCAAGTTGAAGATAGCCATGACCATATGTGGTTCAAAGGGAGGCTAATACCATTAAAAAAAATGGATTGGATTAATAAAAAATGATTGGATAAATCAAAAAGTTGAATCGAAAATAAAAAATCTCACATATAAAATGAACATGACACATATCCCTGTCTGTATTGGTGAAAAATAACTTTCGTTTTTTACAAATCTACCTTGATTTGACAAATTAACGTTGTAACAGATATGTCATTATTACTAGTATTTTGATTATTGGCCGGAAAGATCGACGATGACCTGACAAATCCAACACGTGCATTTTTTTTTCTTAACCTCTAACTTATAATAAATACATATATTAACCACCTATTGGCGGACCAATGGGTGGTTTGTAAAGAATTTACCTTATTTTATTATTTTTAATATAATAATATTTAAAGGTGAGTCTATATAATAAAAATAAAAATATATAATATGATTGTACTTATCCTAGGTTAACATGTTTAGGAGTCTGAGGGGAGGGACTCCAAAACACGTGCATGGAGGCCTTATTGTCAGTTATAATCTCCAATTCCATTCCCTACGACTGGCCTACGTCCCACCGCTTCGTACTTCAACGCTTCCCAAAACGTCGAAGAACTCGTTCTAGCAGCGGTGGGGACTTGGTCAGCAGCTGGAAAGGACAATTGTAGAGGCGAAAAGTATACTACTATACTGGGATAATACTAACCGTACCTCGCAAGTTAGGTATACCTTATGTCTATTATTTCAGAATTTCTAGAAATGATGATATATGTCTCAGAATTTGTTTTTGGGGAGGGTATAATCCGCAAAGAACCCCCCCCCCCCTTTAACTTATTTCGAGTTTAAAAAAAGTTCTTTAAAAATAATCAATAACATGATTTGTATTATTACCATAAGTATTTTAGCACCAGACTGTAAAATACTTCATTTTATTCAGTAAGTGAACTTTTATAAAGAGACAGAATAACTTTAATCTCAAAATTAAAAAAAAGTTCCTCTGAATACTTATTGATATCCAATTTTTTATTCATTTTGACATAGAATAATGCTGAATATTGTGTCAAAAAATCGTATCGATAAGTCAAATAGTGGATTTAGCAGAGTGACAAAAGAATACAATAACATTTCCTTTGTTGCGCACCGCTCTAGAGCGAAACATTTTCACACTACAAAATCGAGGTTGTTTTTNTTTTTTTAAAGCAGGTATAACAATAAATACCTCATTGGGCATAAAATTGTAATTTTATTAAAACTGACGATTGTTTTAAGGCATAACTTGCCACTGTGATAACAAACGCCCCTGTGATAACAAACGCCGGGTATGGATAGCTAGCTTCACGTCAGCCTTCACTTCACGCAGGAGTTGCATAAACTAAGAAGATGGTGAGAATGGTGAGCTTAAAATGTATTCATTAAGCTTTGATTTAGTTTGTTTGTGAAGGAAGAGTCCTATTTTACATAGAATTAGTAATTTTTGCACCAGCTATCAGTTTATGATAGTAGTTTATAGCTAGTAGTTTTTGTACATTTTTAAAAGTAAGACCGAAACGTCATTTTTTAATTTCAATAAAAATTCATTGGCCGAACACCGACCATCTTCTTTAGTTTCAGTTCCCAACATTGTTAATACAAAAGCTTACAAAGTTTATATTTTGAAATAAATTTCGAATATAGATCAATATATATAGTTACTACTTTCAGGATATACATGTATCAAAAATTTGCCTTTCTTTATCCAAACCATAAATTAAATGAACATATTTTTAAGGGGTATTAGGAGATGAGGTAGGGCACCGAGATTTCTAGAGCAAAAGGGTACAAGATGTTCAAAAGCTATGAAGCATACTTAATGGGAATGTTTAATGTTTCAATATTTAATGCTTCAGAGAATGTAGTATATCAGGGTCGAGGGGAACGCTAAGTTCGATGCAACAGTCATCGTTTTATCAGTAGAAGTACTTCGGAATCTCTAGTGTCTGGGGAAACTCCATACTTCTTAGGCAAACTGAGGAGTGGCAGTGTATCCTAGATAGACACAATTTAACAGTCTAGAAAAAAAATGAAGGGTTTAATTGAATAATTTGTTGTTGCTACATTATTATTTAACAAAAATTTGAGGTCGAATTGTATGAAAAAAATCCCCTTAACAAAATACCAAATTATGTTTTATTAGTTTAAAAATTACAAACGCTAGAGCGAGTATAAATGTATATAAATAAATATGAGTGTGTGTGTGTGTAAATTTTAAGTCATGGTATAAAATTGAATAGTGAATATAAAATTAGTGGCTGTACTTACTCGTTTATAACTCACAACCTAGCTACAACCGTCGTTAGAAATAGTGATTTTAGTTTATTATAGAATAAATGTAGAATTTAGTGCATGAAAGTAGATTTTATTTTCTTTGATTTTATTTGAAAATGGTTTTAGATGCATGAATTTTATTTCATTTTAGCTTTTATT
>KZ807677.1:339097-362337 GCA_000696205.2 Oncopeltus fasciatus | reverse complement strand
AAAAAAAAAAAACTCCATTTGAATATTAAGTATTTTATTATTTGTTAATATTTTAATAAATATAAAAACAAAACAATCTGATGAGAAAGGGACACATTTCATAAAAATTTTATTTTCATATTTCGATGGCAATTTTTATTGTCATTTGAACAATAAAAATTGCCATCGAAGTTCCACACCATAAGTAAAATATTTAATAAGCTACAATAATATTTATAAGAGTATCCTTAATTATAGTTATGGCTTTTTCATGTTTTTTTGGGGTTTTTTTTTGTTTATTTTTTCAGTGCGGAAAGAACTATACTAATCAGTAAGCAAGGCCATCTATGAGTATTTCATCTAAATCAGAGTTCTCTTCTTTCCGGGTCGGCACCCCACAAAACAGAATGACCCATACAGGAATACAAGTAGACTCATGCATGTGTGTATGTTTGCGCACTGGATATTGAGGATTCCATCGAGAGCCCTTTTTTTCTCACAATTTCAATTAGGAAAAAAAAAAAAAAAACTGGATGTGTCTCAACTACGAATTATCTGGAAGTTAGACTCTTTTTTGAATAATATAAAAATGTCCAAAAAAAAAAAAAAAAAAAAAAAAGTAATATGGATCGAAATTTGCAATGAGCCGATTTCAAAACCAACAAAATTAGTAGACTTACGGAGCTTAGCTCACCGGTGAATTCTGGATCATAACTTATTTCACATGAAGCAAATGTTCTATTGATACTTGTTTGCCCCGGAGGTGATAACAATAAGAAAAGCAAACGGATCGAGCCCGTGAGAGAGGTTCGAATTACAACGCGATAGTCACCCTAAACCTGCCTTACGTAAAAAGGGGTGGGGAAAGGTCGAGATTAGTTCTTTATTTTCCCCTGTGACAGGTATCCGTCTCCACTTATGGAAGCCAGCAAAAGTTAAGGGGTTAATAATAACTCATTTCGACTTGAACGCACCAGAGAGGTGACTCCAGAGCGTTCATATAAAACAATAATAAAATTAACTTTGTTGTCATTATCTCAGATGAATTAAAAGACAAAATAGAACATAACTTGTCATCTAGAGACCTCTAAAAATTAAAGACTCTTATAAGAATAAATTGAGCTGAATTTCTAACAAGCTTTAAAATGAAACTTATTGTTCTTTATTCTGCAAAATAGGACAATTAAAAAATTTGAGGTAGACCCTTACGGAGCGAATATCTTTGCCTCGCAGGCGATTAAATTCTGTAATAAAAGGAACAGCTGCAGCTGAATTAGATGCTTTTGATAATGAAGTTTTGTACACAAATATCTAGTAGGTTATTAGAATTAATAAATTTAGATCTATGAAATCACATGGTAAATTATTTCGAGCCAGAACTATATGACTGAGAACACGATACTTATCTGGCCACCAAGTACACAATAGACTGAGCCGTTAAGTGACTCGGGAACTGAGATCGTTCTACAGTAAAGACAAATCCCTCTGGACTGCCACCAGAAAAATCCTCAAATATCACTCCCTAACCTCTCCTCTCCGTCGTCATGATGGCACCTGGGCAGTGTCCGATGCAAGCACAGCTGATTTGCTCGTCATCTTCAGTTAACCATCACTTCTCACCCTGATCCTCGAAATGCACCACTCTAAGTGCACTGATATAGAAGGATTTCTTGACTCTCCTCTTCCTATGTCTTTACCTACCTGAACCGTCACCCTCTCTGAGGTCAAAAACATCATTTCCCGCAAGTTTCTGGAGAATTGCCTTATTACAGCCCGAATCCTAAACCCAAAAATACTTTCCTCACCTATCTAAACATATTCATTCTCCAAACCGACTACTTTCCTCTCCCGTGGAAATTTGCCAGAATAATCCTTATCTCAAATCCTGGTAAACCCCCAAGTAATCCCTCTTTCTATCGTCCTATAAGCCTGTTTCCCCTCTACGAAAAGGTCTTTAAGAAGATCCTTCTCAAAAGGCAAATCTCCATTCTGGACTCTTTCCAAATACTTCACAAACACCAATTTTGCTTCCGATTCAAACACTCCACGGTCCAATAGGTATTTCGTGTTTTAGGTAACATAGATTCCTATTTCTAAAACAAGCAATACTGAATTGGTGTGTTCCTCGATGTATCGCAAGGATTTGACAGCGTCTGGCATCGCGGATTATTGTACAAATTAAAATTCACCTTCCCAAGTACACTTTTGCTCCTACCTTACCAACTGAAGGATTAGATTACTCCAATAATTAACGGGTGGAGGCGGGAGTTCCACAAGGAAATGTGCTCAGGCCCATCCTTTACATCCTATACATTGCCCAATTTTCCCTCTTATCTAAACACCCTCCTTGTAACTTTTGCGGAGGACAAGACAATCCTTTCTTCGGACCCCAACTCCTTCACCCGTTTTAATGAATTCTACTCTGACCTTTCCATGCATCCCAACCCTTAGCCAAAACTCTATCCAGTATTGCCCATCCTAATAACCCATCACGTCGCGCTGAATATGAAATGAACAAGAGACCTCTTCATTACCAGCCCTTTATTAAATTAATATTGAAAAAAAAAATGAAAGTAGAGATGTAGGAGAACCTATCCTTCATATCAATGTGACCATTGCCGGTATAATGGTACTTTTAACAATTAAATATATGTTCATATTTTATAAACCTATTATAATACGTATTTAAATCTATTTATTACAGTGTAGACAAATAGTGAAATATGAAATGGTATAAATTAACAAATGAAGTGGTAATTTAATGTATAATATAGCACATATATAAAAACATAATTGACTTTATAATGAATATACCAAAACAAGAATGGACTATATTAAAAATCTTAAAACAAAACAATATAGCCATAAGTTACAAGAAACTACATACAAAACTGAAAAGCAAAATTTCTATATATTTATAATATACTATGCCAGAGCTGTGATGCGGAATGTGTAGGGGAGACAAGCTAATATATTAGTAATGGAGTAAATAGCCACAAGTCTGATATTAATATAAATAAAAATAGCGTGCATTAGTCCAACACACTTTAGAATGAACATAAACTCAATTATAAAAATATTAAGATTTTAGACATAGAATTAAATAAAATACTATTTAAAAATATGGTTCATATAAGTAAAATGAAAAATAGATGTAATAAAATAACTAATATAGAAAAACTAAGCTCAATTCATAGTAATATTATAAATAGCTCTTAATATAGTTCATCCTAGTTGTAATATCTTCATTANCATATTTTAAAGTTTGACACTATCCGCTCATTTTTTTAAAAATTATTAGAGGAAATTTTAGAATTTTTGTTTTATGTGAAAGTTTGGCAACTAAGTTTAAGACAGTTTAAGACTTTAAACAGAGTTTCAAATTAAATATAATTTATAATTTGAATTGTACAGGGAACCAGAAAAAAATCTAACTACCTCGAAAAAAAAATTCTCATCTCCCTCGGTTGTGCAGCTGGTTAGCGTACCCGCCCGGAAAGTGGCAGACCCGGGTTCGACTCCAGGCTGATGTATTTCAATTTTTTTCTGGCTCTCTGCACGACTTAAATTAATAATGAAATGTGGGATTACTTTTCCACAATTATCATCATGATATAAATACAATTTCATTTAATAAAAATTCAGTCATTCAAAAGTTAAGCAATGCCATCCGGTAACACAGGTCAAATTAGTTTTAGTTATCTTTATGAAATAAAAATGTAAGAAATTAAATATAACTTGCTACACAGAAAAAAAAAAATTAATATTGTCCCAGTATTTTCTCCTTTAATGATAAATAATGATTTTAAGATAATTTAACCTCAGCAGTCGACTCGAAATAAATTTGTTTTTAAAAGGAGAGTTTGTTGACCGTAGATATTATTCTAAGATGATTTTAGTTGGGGTTCGGTCGAGGTAGATCCAAAAAAAAAACACAAATTAAAAAAAATTTTTTTCTTAATGAAGGATTATCTACCAAGGATTATCTGCTTTAATTTGTGTTTTTTTTTTGATCTACCTCGACCGAACCCCAACTAAAATCATCTTAAGACTATAATTTTAATAATTTCTTTGTATTTATCTCTACCTTTGATAAAACTTATAAAATCTATTGAGTTTCCGCTGCTCTTACATGACAGATTATTTCTCTCCTTTTTTTTTATTGTGAATTCTTTGGGTATTAAAAAATGAAACTTTAAAATTGCTTATTCCTCTTTTAATTTCCCTTATCTTATTTTATTATCTCTCCCATTGTTAAAATAGTTTATTTTCCTAAATAAAAGGAAAATAAACTTAAAAAAAACAAACTTACTTGTTTATCAATTTGAGTTTGGTGTCACTGGTCACCTCCCATCATGTGACTTTCATTAATGTCATTGTTTTTTTTCTATTATTCATTGTAATCCAATTACAAAATGTTTTTATTTATCTTTAACTGAATGTAATATGCAAATAAAGGGACAGCCACAAAAAAAGAAACGGCATTTAATCTATGTGATTTTATCACATTTGTCGTAATCAAGTTAGTACGATTTGCAGATGACCTGCAGAATGATAATTCACATCAGAAGATTGTTATTAGGTAAATCTTTTTATTCATAATTATCCATTAATTGTGTGAAAAAGGATGATTCTTCTCAGTTAAATATCCATACTTTATTAAAATTTATTCCAGTATTTATTAAATGTATAAATGTAACGACAGGAAGTTGTATTAATTTTTAATGATACACATATTTTATTGCATTATACTAATTACAATGTTGTTAAATATGCTATTGAAGTTATAATGATTTCTATGGATAACAAATTAGTATAACCTAGTAAGTGTGAAAATCTTCATTGAAAATCTAGGGTTGTAATATAAGAATTAAACCGCTGCAAGTTATATTAAAATATAAAATCAGCAGACATTGGATTATATTTCAGTAAGAAAATTAATTTGAGAAAAAGATCCAGAGTTATACATGGATATGGATGTATAATCACATGGATCATGCATAATTGGAGTGCAGCTCATCAAGTACTAAGCAAGTAATTTGAGAAAAAGATCCAGAGTTATATATGGATATGGATGTATAATCACATGGATCATGCATAATTGGAGTGCAGCTCATCTAGTCCTAAGCAAGTAATTTGAGAAAAAGATCCAGAGTTATACATGGATATGGATGTATAATCACATGGATCATGCATAATTGGAGTGCAGCTCATCTAGTCCTAAGCAAGTAATTTGAGAAAAAGATCCAGAGTTATATATGGATATGGATGTATAATCACATGGATCATGCATAATTGGAGTGCAGCTCATCAAGTCCTAAGCAAGTAATTTGAGAAAAAGATCCAGAGTTATACATGGATATGGATGTATAATCACATGGATCATGCATAATTGGAGTGCAGCTCATCAAGTACTAAGCAAGTCATTTATAAAGCGGAAAGCGTGTAATTTATGCTGGATCCGATATGAGGGTGCAGGTAGAATAGGAAGGCTATCTGTATTCGTAAGCATACTTTTAGCCCGCGAAATTTGAATTTGGGATACACATCATCCCAAAATGTCACACATTCATCGCCGTATGGATCTAGGATAGCTGAACATATGTGGCTGGGTGGCCACCTTATTTCAAGTAAAACAGGAAAAATCCTTCACGCAGAAGGAACTTAAACGAAGCGGATTTTCCACGATTCATTAAAAAGATGAACAGAGATAAAGATTAAACGACTAACTTGATATAATAATGAATTCACATCTCAAATATATTGAATACATAAAGCATAAAGAATTGTGCTTATTTGCGAACGGAAAAAAACAAATCATTTAACTCAACTTTAAAAATAATCTTGGAGAATATGGCTATATAAAGAGGATTTATAAAGATGAAAAGTTCAGTTTCCCACAAATGTTCACTATTCTCCATGAAGCGAGGGTACAGGAGGTGGGAAGGAGGTCAAACATTTTCTGCACGATTACACATTTACACAGGGATAAGCCCAACCTACAAATCCTAAGCTTTTCCTAACCTTAAAACTTGCAACTGGTGTCATTCTTCCTTTCAAAAAGGGAATTTCAAATCTATCAACAGCTGCTAGAGAAGACAAGAATAATTGTTTTAAATTTGAAACTAAATAGACATGAACGGGCATATCAGCAGTGACTTAGTTATTTATTTATATCCCAACATAAAGAAATTAATATCTTTTAAAGATACAATATGAGAAAAGAAATTAACTATCAAATGAGACTTGTATAACGTTTGTATACTTGACATATATATAGGTGTGTGTGTGTGTGTGTGTAATTTTACCAAGATAAATAATGTCGCTACTGGTTCTGAACTTAGACAAGTAGGACTATAAAAACTATAATTTTAATGTTCAAAAAGAGAGTTTGTTGACCGTAGATATTATTCTAAGATGATTTTAGTTGGGGTTCGGTCGAGGTAGATCAAAAAAAAAACACAAATTAAAAAAAATTTTTTTCTTAATGAAGGATTATCTACCAAGGATTATCTGCTTTAATTTGTGTTTTTTTTTTGATCTACCTCGACCGAACCCCAACTAAAATCATCTTAAGACTATAATTTTAATAATTTCTTTGTATTTATCTCTACCTTTGATAAAACTTATAAAATCTATTGAGTTTCCGCTGCTCTTACATGACAGATTATTTCTCTCCTTTTTTTTTATTGTGAATTCTTTGGGTATTAAAAAATGAAACTTTAAAATTGCTTATTCCTCTTTTAATTTCCCTTATCTTATTTTATTATCTCTCCCATTGTTAAAATAGTTTATTTTCCTAAATAAAAGGAAAATAAACTTAAAAAAAACAAACTTACTTGTTTATCAATTTGAGTTTGGTGTCACTGGTCACCTCCCATCATGTGACTTTCATTAATGTCATTGTTTTTTTTCTATTATTCATTGTAATCCAATTACAAAATGTTTTTATTTATCTTTAACTGAATGTAATATGCAAATAAAGGTTATAAAAAAAAACTTGTTTATCCGCAAAAGAAAAACTGGCGCTTGCAAAGCAACAGCTCGCCGCAAGAACTAAATTCTAGTTGATAATAGGATAAGATAAGAAGGAGACGAGACACACTGTTTTGAATAGGAGGATTACATTGATTTAATCAATAAATGACGTCATAAGAGAACATGTATTCGGCGGCCAATTACATTGAAAACTAATGATAAGAATGAGAGATAAATTTACACCAAAGCATAAATCTTTGCCCTATATATCACGCTTGTAGTCCAAACAGACATTTATTTTATACATAATTGGAAAGAGAAAAAAACAGTTCTTTTCGGCTCTATTTTTGTTATGGGATGAACGTTATGAAATCATTTAAGATAGTAAAGAACAATGGCATACTCTAAAATATCTGAAATTATAATTCTACTTATATTTATTTTAAACAAGGCGGGCCATTTAATAAAGGTAAATGCAAACTTTTTTTTTTTTTTTTTTTTTTTTTTTTTTTTACAGTCATTGGGGAATTCAAATAAAGTCAGAAACTTAAAAATATAAAATTGTAAAAGCAGCATTAAATAATTATCTAAAAGGTAGATATTGAACGCATATGTCCTTATAATTATAATTCCATTTCCATTGCAGTTTAAGTAGAAGTACATCAAAGCTGTATCATATGGTCAGTATATTTTTTTTACTCCATGGAACCCATACAAGAATAAACCTTTTATTTACATGGGCGCCCACACACACACACAAACAAACAAACATGCACCAATGAGCGCACTCAGGTACATTTCTTCTAACTCCTCCTTCGGTTTTTAGATAATATGGTAATCAACAGGTTTTTCTTAGCATGTTTTGGCCCGTCGAACTTCTGTGGTAATAGAAATTATTTATATATATGTAGTTACCGTTCAATAACACTGGTGAATTGGTAATTTCTGTACTTCTGTACTTCTAAAGATAAATTACTGCTAAGTATATATCACTAAGAAATGGGACCAGATTACAGTGCATAGTGAATAATATCAAAATTACCTTCTTTGAGGAAACTCAAAGCTAACTTAGTTAGCTTATTAGTTATTAGTTAGCTTAGTTAACAATTCGGGAGACTTCGTCAAATTCACCTGAAACAAAATTAAAACCATAAATATCAACTACTCAATTAATGATTTAATACGATATAAAAATAAATTTTTTAATTCATTCAAAATGGAAGAAGATGAAAAATAATTATTTTTGTGAGATTATAACAATGAAATTATACGACAAATGTGAATTGATTCCCCCTGGGATGTTTAATATATATATATANAATACCAACAAATATATTAAGATTTAATATTTTTACCCTCTTTTACAATAGGTGGGTTTTAGACATTAATTGCGATTATATATATATATAAAGTATATAGAAAATGAAACACTCGTGGCTGCGATATATAGTAATCAAGAACAAGGTGGGATAGAGAGTGGCAGTGCACATACAAAAAGAAAAAAAATCACAAGGAGTAATATTTTCGGGTATTTCTCGCCCTTCGTTGGTGAGGAGTGAAGAGAGACTAGGTCTAGAGAGCTAGCCTCTCTCCTCACTCCTCACCGACGAAGGGCGAGAGAATCCCGGAAATTTTACTCCTTGTGATTTTTCTTTTTTGTGTGTAAACTGCACTCTCTATCCCTCCTGTTCTTGATTACTATATATTATATACACATATATCAGTTGAGAATGGGGTTTAGAATGCATTATAAATAATTTCTATAGCAAAATTATCGCTTTTACAATTAAAAATGTAACAGTTTTCATGGGTCTCTGAACCGAATTTTAGATTTGGTTCCTTAATTTGATACGTTAATATCTTTAAAGAGGAAGAAGCTAAGTAGGGAGGACATATAAGTTAAATGAAAAATTTGTAAAGTCCTTGTATCCTGCCTACAGTTTTTCGGAGAGAAACCTTAGTTATCGAAGAAGTCAGCAGAAACCTGCAAGAGTCACAAAAGGCAAAGAGGTTTTTTATCTTAGAAAGACAGGCATTCTTAAAAACACTAATTGTCTACATTTTGAGATAAAAAATCCGGTGGGAATGACACGAAAACATCAAGACACTTGACAGGAATAAATGTGTAAATCTGGGTTCCATGATAAGAGGGCCTCCAGGTTAGCGAAACTATACTCAGAAAAAAAAAAGTATTGAAGGACAGATTGATTAGACCTGAACTCTTATTTGAAGCTCACATTCCTTCTTTTACAAAGAGCTTGGACCTAATGAAAAATAGCCGTGGATTATATTTCCTTCTTCAGTCTTCAAAATCGAATTTAGGCGATTGATCAAATGCCTCCTAAACAGTGCAGGGATAGTACAAACTCAACTTGTAGACTGCTCATGGAGGAAGAAAAGAGTGAAGAACCAATTTCATGTGACTGCGAAACCCCTCAGACGAAGAATGAGCAATGTTACCGCCAGAGGTGATCACAACGATTTAAATTTGTAAACATCAAAGCCCTAAGTTCATCTGTAATAGGTGAGCGGGGGCGAGTGGCAGGAAAATCCCATGGCCCGATAATAATAGGTACTCATGAGTTTTACCTTCCGAAAACTGCAAAAGCCTTCAAGAGTGAAGGAAGAAATAGTTAATTATCACCTGCAGAACAGAAATGGTTTTGTGTTTCTTTATTCTATTTCAGGGCCAGCCTCTTTTATTTTAAGCATTTTTATAAAGTAAGAAAGCATATTAAAAATTAAAAAAAATTAAATATAAACCATCATTAGACAGCACAAATGTTTACATTTGGTATTCACTATAGCAATAACATCAGAAAAAACTAACTAATAAATAACTTTTAAGAATCATACATCAAAATTCTATAAAGCTCTTTGCCAGTCAACTTCATAAATCTGCAACTTGTATTCTTTAGTAATAAAAGATAACCTTAATAGAAAGGAGCCGCTCCAAACCCTTAAGGGCTAACAACAGATGAAATATTAAAAGCTATAGCGAGTGCTTCTCGGCGGAACTTTAATGTTCTTTGTCTGTGGGGTGGGTTTCATAAAGAAAACAAATCAGTAAATGTTTCAACCCTTTTCAACATCTTTCCCTCCGGGCATGCTCTTATCTGAAAAAAACTGTCTTTCCAAAGGACATTTAATCCTCCCTAAAATATACACTTTTTTTTTTTCTTTCCTTTGTAGGTTTTTAAAGATTTCTCTCAAGGAAAAACAAAAAAATCTGCTGTTATTGGCAGTGTGTGTTTGTGTGCCTGCACATTTATTTATGCATTTATAAAGCTCTGAGCTTCCAGTGGCTTGCTATTGGTTTAGTTCATAATTGGCAAAAATCGAGTGAGGAATGGAGCTTATCAACCAAAAATCAATTGGAAAATCTCAAATATAGAGCGTCACTTCTTTTCTTTTCTTTTTTTTTTTTTTTTTTATTACAATAAACTAAAAATTACTATGATAAGGTACATAATAGAGGTAAAACTTAATTTAACAAAAATAGTAACTTATCCAGTATAACAGGACAATCAGGTCTTGCCTGCCTGAGCAGCTGTCGCACTGCTTTCCAAACTCTAAAAAATGGAGTCATATACCAGTCTGCCCATCCAAGCATGGTCTTCGTCGGCCAAAGTGATTTTCAGACATTTTCGTTGTCGTTGCCTGCTTTTCAGGGATACATGACGGGTCAATTGCAGAGCCATTCAATTTCGACATAAATTCTTCTTATTTTGGCAAGGCAGACTCTCAAGGCATGAGTTTTCCTCCCAAAGGCTTGGAACTTTTTGCTCCCTGCTTTGTTGTTCGAGCCCCTGATATATTGTCATACTAAAAGTAAGGAGATTGCCTTGAAAATTCTGCCTTAACCCAGAGTAGGAAAGATTTGCACTATTTTCTACGGCAATTTTATTTGGTCAAAAGTAACATAGAAAGAGGCAAAACGGCAGCCAATAATGTGTAATTTACCTAATATTCGCGTTGTATAACAATTCTGCGAAATGTGAGCATAAAAGAAAATATAAAATAATTCAACTAGGAGGGTTGATTCACCCTCCCTCCTTTAAAAATAAAGAAACTAAATTCTGTTTTTGGGCTTCTATCCGAAAATCTAAGATGAGTTCGTTAGCAATATACATCGCGTAAGGGGGAGGACGAAAGTGAAAAAAAAAATTTACAATACATGATGAACTTTAAAATACCAGGTATGCAAGTTTAAAATGTCGTTTTAATTCCAATAGAATGCGCTCTTAGCCTATTGAAGGATTTGCTTATCTCTAAACGCTATTTTGTTTGTAGTCATTTGTTTACAAAAGTCAGTTGTTTTTAAGTCGTTTACGTGGACGTATCATACCTTTCTTTGGTGTTAAAAATGTCTAATTTTAAGCCAAATAAAGAGCATTTGCGGCATGTCATGATTTTCTTATTTAATCAAAAGAAAAAGGCATCTGAATGTCATCGAATTTTTGTTGAGACTTATGGCGATCTTGCTCCAACCGTCAAGACATGTGAACGTTGGTTTCAACGTTTCAAACGTGGTGATTTTGATGTTACTGATCAAAAACGAGAAAATCGACCAAATCGACTACGAGCTTCTCAAGCCCGGCGAAACAGTCAATACCGAGCGCTACCGACAACAAATGATCAATTTGAGTCACGCATTGATCGAAAAACGCCCAGAATGTACTCACAGGCACGCCAAAGTCATTCTTCAGCATGATAACGCTCCTGCACATTCAGCCAGATTGACTAAGGAAACGATTTCTTCGCTTGGTTGGGAACTCCTACCCCACCCGCCGTATTCACCTGACCTGGCGCCTTCTGATTATCACCTCTTCTCATCGATGGGACACTCATTGGCGGAGCAACACTTCAACAATTTCGAAAACGTACGAAAATGGCTCGATGAATGGATTTCAAATAAAGATGAAGCATTCTTTTGGAATGGTATCCATATATTAACCGAAATGTGGACAAAATGTGTAGAAAGCGAGGGCCAGTACTTTGAATAAAATATATTATACTTTTTTTTTTAAATTACTGTGTATATATTTTAAGAAATAAACGACATTTTAAACTTGCATACCTGGTAATAAATATATTTTTCGCCAGTCTTGAGTCTAGGTAACACTCGAATACCAATTATTTGGTAACCATATATTTAAAAAAATACTTAAGAGTTTTAAATGTAAGATATTCGTTGCAGAATCAAGACGGCTCATTAACTTCCATTGCAAGGTCCACACAAAATTGGGTATTGTCGAAAAGGTATCAATTTCCTCCGAGGTTTAAAAAAAAAAAAATAAAAAAATTTGGAGGGAAAATATAGCATACCTACTACAGAATTGATATCTCTTCAAGCATGCCTCTAAATAGTACTTTCATTTAATGAATGACTCATTTAATAACCCGCATCAAGTTAATTTTTCCCTAGTAGTCTTCCTTGATTAGCCAACTATGGCAAGAAAAAAGAATCATTATCTGATTGGGCCGGAATAAGTGAAAACTTATTTTCTCTCCCTCCATTCTGATAGTTAGTTCTGAGCATTACAATGATACGCCAAGAGTAACTTGTGTGCCCTGCAGAGCATATATAAGTCACTGTAGAAAAAATATACATGAATACTTATTAGATGTTTTTGGTTGGGGTTCGGTCAAGGTAGACCAAAAAAGTAAGATTTAAAAAAAATGTGTATTTTTTAATCATCTGTCAATGTTTCAGTCATGAAAATGGGACTGGTGACACGACGTCCCCTCTCGCCTTAATGATAGCCTTGAAGATGGCTTACTATGTAAGCCGAAACGTTGGCAGATAAATACATTTTTTTTTAAATTGTATTTTTTGGATCTACCTTGACCGAACCTCAACAAAAAAATCTAATAATAATATCTACGGTCAAAAAAAAAAAATAATAATAATCTTCATTTGAATATACATGAATATTTTTCTGAAATTTAACTTATTAAAATAACTGATGCAACTGATAATGTTTAATAAACCTCACAAGCTTTTTCCGTTCTAAGTTTTCTAAAAATACCCCTTCCTGTGTTGTAACTTCCTTACGAAGTGTGGGTTTTCTAGTAGATTCTGTCTTTTTTTTAATGAAAGAAGTTTAATAACAAAAATCGGAAAGAAACTATTTTCGGAAACGACCAATAAATTAGGTCTAGAATAGCCACTAAAGCAATATAATTTGCTTGTAGTCGCTTAATTGCACAACTTGAAGGTCCTCCTAGCATAGACATTCTCATGTCAGCGTCAAATACCTGGACCTCAGGTAGTTGATATAGTCATCGGGATCACAAGTATTGTTGTCCATTTAGTCACAAATTGAGTATACTATTATTTATTATCAGCCAATTAAACTTCATTAAAAGCATTAAATGAATTTGGACAGGATAAGCGTAATTTAAATACATTTATTGAAATTAATTCTTTTAGGTAAGGCAAATAAATAGAAGGCTTTAACATTAAGGGAAATTAATTTATACTAATAAAATTTATATTTCTGAAATTGAGAAAGTTAGCAAACTTGTTTATAGCAACAGTTGGTTTGCCATCATATTAAAAAGCCCTTCAAGACTTTTCTTCTTCAAGGACCAAGAAGTAGTAAGACAAATGTCTAAATAAATTTATTAATTGAGAATAAATAACTAATTAGTTGAGAAGTATTTTAAAGTTGTACAAGTACAAGACCTTGGCCAGAATCATTCCCTAACTTTAACAAATGGTGTTGTTAAAGTACGTAGATCGTCAGACTCACTCCTTCTCAACTCTTTCTTCTTTTGTCCATTCCTTTATAAAACAAAACTGGTCTCACGTTCCGCGTCAGTTTATATTGAACCATCAATACATAAACTTATAGTTATATGGAATACATTTTTCTACATTAAACAATGAAAATAACAAAAAGATAAAACTATATTTTCACTCTCATTGTGACTGTTTGGGACAACAGCGGCATTAATCTCCCCAACGGAATCAGTGGCCGAGTCTTATGTTATAACTGAATTGAACATTTTTGTGAACATTCTTGTGCACATATTTGCTGCAAAGTTAAGATAGGTCACGTTTACAATGACTCTTCCTTCAGAAAACAATCGTCACCCCGATGAATTGTCAATAAAAATATTACCGATTATTGAAATTATTGTGGTATTTATAATAACGATGAATACATATGGTCTAATTCCAATTTCTATTCTAATTTTTTATATTCAGAGTCACCGGCTCTCTCCGGCTTCTCCGCAGACTTCTTCAGCAGCACATGGCCTTCGAATTGGACAGGCCACCTCAGAAATCTGGCAATTCCGTCGTTTAATTTGGTATTGAACAGCGGGTCAATTAACGTCTTATTAGAAGAGGGAGAAACATGACTATTCGTCAAATTGTGCTATGGTATTTGTCGATTATTGCTCTTGACATTTTGACTTTCGAAATTTTCTGGTTTCTCTGCTATTGGTTGGATATTTAAGGATATCCTACCTCATACCTTTTATTCTCCGTCTTCATTGGTTTCTGCAAACCATTGCAAGCCAACAGAAGATGGTTTGCAGAAACCAATGAAGACGGAGAATAGAAGGTATGAGTGTTCTATATTCATTGGTGGTAGAAATAACATTTTAGATATCCTACCTCCTTCGACGAGGTCTTTTATAGGTGGCTTAGAGAATATGCCTGAGTTGATAACGCTCGGATTGTTCGACTTCTGTCTGAAAGACTGGTCAGGAATATTTTAACTCACTGGTGGTAACTGAGCGTTCTTTATTGCATCGTCGATTTCACTTTTATGACCAACGGACGAATTAGAAGGGCTTGCAATGTTAGGGGAATCCCAAACGCCATTTTGATTTTGCAGAGGTGTGTTTTGGTGAATTAGGTAATCCTTTCCAATGCTAGAAAGTTTTGAAGCTCGTTTAACACCGCTCATACTGTCAGCAGAGTAGTTGGTAAAGGTATTTTGAGCGAGATTGGCTTTTGTCTAGAGTAGAGGACTTTGGTCGGACATCTTTGACACGGCGTCTTTTCCGTTCTCTTCCGAATAGTCTTCATGAAGACTTGATTGTCGGTAAAGTTTACTAACGTCTTCTTTTACAACATTTACAAGGCTGTCTACTGGATAAGACAGAAAGTAAGAGAGAGTTTCATTTAGTGAATCAAGTTTTCTTAAAGCTCATTGTTCAGTACAATTTCATTTAATTTAAAAAAATGTATAGTCTAGAATAGCGCGATTAATTAGTAAGCCGTATTGAAGTGTTACAGGTATAAATGTGTGACAGGTGCTTTGTTTTAATATTGTTAAATGAATTAAGAATGAAGCTGTTCACATGTAAAGCACCTCAAGAGGGGTTAGGACTGGAGTCTATTCTTAGTGAACTCATAAATGGCCATAAAGGAAACTTAGGAGTAGAAGGTCCCTCATAAAAGCCAAAAATAGCCCATTCAAAGGCGACCCAAGAGTTTACCTGCTTCTTGTAATACAAAGTTAGCTCTAGAAAAAAAAAAAAAAAAAAAAAAAAAAAAAAAAACCCAAGAGCCGGGCAATTTTATTATTCAGCAGAATGTATATTAGCTTTAACTTCCTCTAGAATGTGTCTGGACAACTTAAAACGTACATAACCAGCCGAAATATTTGAAAAATTAATTATATCTGATAATATTTATTTTTGGTTGGCTTTACAAACTTTGGAAATCTTAAGTCACCTCGTTTATGTACATGTCCTGTACGTCAGAATTCTCCGCCTGCTCCACGCATCGATCTAAAAGTTTATTTTTCAGGATGACGAGGATCAGTCCCACTCCTTAACCATGGTGGACCTGTGGTTTTCCGCAAAGGTATATTAGAAGAGTTGCCACTAGTTGTCCTGTCCATTTTTCTCTCAACTATGGTACTCTCAGAAGGACGTAATAAGTAAATCCTCAGCGACATAAGCGCCATGGCTCAGGCGCAACGTGATAAGTCCAAAAAAGGATTAGCGTTCCAACTGGCAGGGGAGAAGGTGGATAGGATCCTTGGACTATTTTCATGCGAGTTACATAGAATGTACCATATGATACATTATCCATTGAGTCCTTCCTCTACAGTGACCCTTTTACAAAAATTAAGTTTAGTTCTTAAAAATACATTAAGTGTGCACTCTTTTCCTGATAAAATTAATATTTTTTTTTCTATTAAATCAATAAGAATAAAAAAATTAAAACAAAAAGCTTTTATTGCATGAACTTTTGTGCATGAGTGCGATTCTATTGTTAAGGTCGATAGTGAATCATAATTAATTGTTGTTTTCTAAAACTAAATGATAATACTTATTCTATTACAAGTAGGAATACACAAAATAAATCCTTCTTTATAATAAGCAATAGAAAGGAAATATCTTAAGTATTAAGGTAAGTAAGTAATATTAAATGCCGTCTGCGATTTAAATTTGTAAACATAAACATGAGGCACCTGGTTAGCCGAGGGATTCATATGGGTTTCTCTATTCTGGCGGGTTCGAGTCCTGTCCTGAGCCATAGGTGTTTAGAATTGAGTGTTTACATATTTTAGTTAGCCCTTTCTTTTATGGTGGTTGTACAGGGATAATAAAAAAAACACTTGAGAATTACAAAAGTAACAAAGAAAAATTTACTATGAACAAATTCGGCGAAGAAAAACACATCTGTGACTCTAAATAGTCTCTAAAAAAGAAAACTAAAAGAAAAACACAAATAGTCTCTCTCTTCAGCGATTAATTAAAAAGTTAAGAGATGGGGGATCCGTCCGACCCGTGAGTTTCACTAAAATCCATTCACTTGTTATGAGTCAAGTTAAAAATATAGAAGGGACGTAACATTTTGGATACAAGCGATTAGAAATTTAAAAAACTAGTACATGTGAGTTTATTTTTCTTTTTGGCATTTCTTTAAATTATGATTCTTCTGATGATAACACACAGACACATGTCTATGTCATTATTTAGGTTTCTATACACCGTAAAACAAATTTCAGTTTTAATTCAGTGATGCCTAAATTAATACGTAAATTTGTTGACCTCAAATATATTGTCTTACTAACATATGAGAAAACATTTAACAAAAAGTAAATTGTTAGTAAAACATATCTAAGACAAAGTAAAGTTACCTATTCCCAATGATACCCTTTCTTTTTTCTCTTGAAACAGGCCGCTTTCCCATTGTACCTTCCGCCTCTTACCTCCCCCACCTTTCTACCTCCCAAGGTGTGTATTTGGAAAATTTATATTTCCCCGTAGTCATGGAAATGTGAACTTAGGGACAGTACGTCCTCTCTCGTCTTCATGATAGGTAGGTGTGGCAAATTACTGTTTTAAAGTTATTCAATTATTTTTTAATAGTTGTTGTCTGCATGTTTTTTAAATTCTCTTACATAGCTTTTTACATTCATACTTTTGATATCACATTACATTATTGTAATTCTCTATTATATTATTGTCAATTATTATTGTATTCTCATGACATTTTATTTCTACAGCCCTGAAGATGGATTACAATGTAAGCCGAAACGTTGGCAGATAATTTAAAAAAAAAAATACATTTTTTTAAATTTGTATTTTTTTTTTTGGATCTACCTTGACCGAACCCCAACTAAAATCATCTAATAATCATATCTAAGACTATTTCTTTATAAATTTACAAGAGGCCTGGAGGTCACGAATAAGAAGTGAGAAATAGTAGAATATGAACGTTCGAGTAGAGGGGTGGAAGGAAAAGCCAGCCAGAGTAAATAGCAAGGGAAATTACAGTTTGTCAAAGACCTTTGAAGCTTTTTTTATGACTAAAAAGGTGGCAGAACTGTTGTGAACTTGGCAAAGCAGCTTGGGATAAGTGCAAGAAGTGAAGAGAAATAGACCCAGTCATCTTAGACTTCACTACTTCCTTAGGATTTAAACAGATGTATATTCAATCCCGAACAGAATATAAATCCCTGTCTTCCTTTTATTTATACCCCTTTCTAATCATGTACAATTGTTTATAAATACTAGTAATATATATNTATTGTGTGTTTTATATATATATATATATAGACACACACGCACACCCACACCGTAAAAAGGTGAAGTAAATAAAATAAACACTGGATATTTTATTATGACTGTTATTTTACGATGTTTTCAACTAGTTGTTGATCCGAATATTATTTATGATGTACTACCGGTTCTGTAACTGTTATCATGAGAGATAGATCTCTTACTAGTTTATTACAACATTTACTATTTCCAAAATATATTTCATGATTGCCTCAAGATTTGTTTCAGTGTGACAAGAAATATAGAAAGATAACTGAATATATCTGTGATAATAATACGAATGAGAAAGAAATAATATTTGTAAGGAAAGAACGAGATTAGGTATACTAACTCTACTCTACATGTGAGCTACTATCAATATTTTATTAGTAAACTGAGAGATATTAGCCAATCTTCATTTCTTATCTTCATGTAATAATTATTTTGTTCAGTTTTAATGAAAGTAATCATTTATGCAACATAAATTGTCAAATAATAAAGCGAATATTATGGACTTACAAATAAATTATTACAAAAAATTGTATAATTAAAATTTTGTTTTCAAGCTATAAAAGTTACTTTTGTTATAAATATATTTTATTAGGAAGAAGTAATGCCTTAAATATTTAAAAATTCTTAAATAGTGAAGATGTAAAAGGATTTTAACGCCCATTTTCTACCATATTTCCTGAGTGGAGAGGTTAAGTTTTGAAGGGACCGAAGAGAGCGGTTGGGTGTAACTCTTTGGCCCCATCCCTGATGCATAAGAAGAGACAGTTTAAATATAAATACGGAAGGGGGCGGAGGGAGTGTGAGGGCCTGTCTACTTGCTACCTACTGCAGTATAATATAGTCGGCACGTTGCTGAGGAATACGGGCTCTGCAACCGTCTCTTTCATGTGGAGTTGCACAAGGCTTTGCTTTAGGCCCTAACTTATTTGTCTCGATTGCTCTGACAAATAGCTAATTTTACATTATAGTTTTATTCATTTTATAAATATTAATCATTCAAAGCTATTTGTTCCCTCTGACTGAACTACCTGTTTATAGCCATCTTGAATGAAACATGGGAAATTTCTAAGTATACGCTCCTCCTGCGTGATTTACTTTTATTTTTAAACTATGGACACTGGAACGCGAACTGCAACGCAATTTTAAAATTTACTACATGGTAAAAACTAAAATTGCTGGATTTTATAAATTTTTTTTTGTCGTATATAATCCCACGTAAATTTTAGCAATTTTTAGTGCAAAGGAACAGAATAAAAAATCTAACTGTCCCAGCCAGGACTCGAACCAGGATCTCAGACTTGTCCCGGTAGCATAGTGGAAAATGCACCGGCCCGGATAGCAGAAGATCCAGGTTCGAGTCCTGGCTGGGACAGTTAGATTTTTTATTCTGTTCCCTTGCACTAAAAATTGCTAAAATTGCTGGATTTACAAACGAGTAATCTGCTAAAACTGATTGGGCGAAAAAATCGTTACATAATTAACGCCCAACTAAATTACATGAACGTAGGATGTAGAACTTTAGGTTACGGCCAAACCCTCCAACATCCATTTCTTACAATGGAAGGGCTTAGGAGAACCATTATAAGCGCTCCCTCTTATGTAGAAACTGAAAAATTTTAATGGCATCCAAAAGTATTAAGCCCAAGTTCCGATCCTTTATTGTTTTTGAAAATGCCATAACAAGCTCCCACAATTCTTTTATTGAGTTCAATAGATTGTTTTAAATTAATATTTCTTCACTAGTTATTTGAGTTTGTGACAATATGTTTGTACGTAGATGTTTTCTTATTGGGCTTCGGTCAAGGTAGATCCAAAAAATGTGTATTTTTAACTATCTGCTAACGTTTTGGTTTACATTGTAAGCCATCTTCAGGGCTATCATGAAGGTGAGAAGGGCCGTCGTGTCTCCAGGATCCCTCATTCATGACTTTCATTAATATGGGATGTGTCATGAAAGTCAATTATGAATATGGGATCCTGGTGACACGACGCCCCCTCTCATCTTTATGACAGCCCTGAAGATGGCTTGCAATGTAAGCCACAACGTTGGCAGATAATTAAAAAATACATATTTTTTAAATTGTATTTTTTGTATTTACCTTGACCGAACCTGAACAAAAAAACATCTACTAATAATCTCTACGGTAAAAGAACTCTCCATTTGAAATTGTTTCTACTTGTAGCAATACTATGACATCAAAAATTTGTAACAAATAAAAATCATAACCAGAATTAGATGGAAGACGGTATTCTATTGCGTTTAAAGTAGATCAATATTCAAGCAAGAAGTATGAGATTAACAGAAGACTGAAGGTAGGGAAGGGGTGAGAAATGTAGGGTGAGAAACAGCATTATCTTCTGAAACTAATCCTCTCCTCAATCACGTTTATCTTCCTTTGTCAAC
Source organism: Oncopeltus fasciatus (assembly GCA_000696205.2). Classification (NCBI taxonomy): domain Eukaryota; kingdom Metazoa; phylum Arthropoda; class Insecta; order Hemiptera; family Lygaeidae; genus Oncopeltus; species Oncopeltus fasciatus. Next base: position 341,945 of record KZ807677.1, on the reverse strand, counting down.
GGTATTATAGTAGCGATTTAACTTTACAGCCTTGGTCGAATGAAAAGAACTTGGTCAAAGTTGCCGAAAAGAAATTAAGCTAACAACCTTGGTTATATGGCACTGCTTTTGAATTNTTGTTTGTTTTTATTTCTATGCCTTCTCTGGGATGCCTTGGCATAGGAGTGCATTTACATGTCTTGTCGTTTTTACTATAAACTGAAACTTGAACATTATCTTGATGATTCTGAAATAGCTATGATACAATTTGCCAATTATTTAGAATTTTAACAATGTTTTAATTTTACCTCTCGTTGGAGATGAATTAACAAAAGGCAACCTCCATTTTCTTAACACCCTTAGCACAGGGCAGGCTTTTATATAAAATAAAGTGAATCATAACAAATTTGCGTATATCTTCGTTATTATTGGCGTCATAAAAAACATTTTCGGCACAAGTATCGGAGAATGATGTATTTATTTAAATGAAAGTTATTCTCTTAATATTCCTCATTGGTCATTTCATACTAAAGGAAAAGCTGTAATATCTTAAACACAGTTGTTTATTGGCTCTTATCCATGGGAGCTTATTTATTATATAAGCAGACAAAAATGACCAAACGTAAATATTTAAAAAAATAAAAACCACAAGGTATGACTATTTTTTCCCCCCCAATAGTTATTTATAGGCTGTCTCTGTGTAAAAAATGAAACCTAAACTTTGGACTTAAAATGGAAGACAACTTCATCCCTTTATAGCAAACAAAATTAATTCTTGTAAAAGAAATTCTGATTTTTCGGAATTAATTAACGTCCTGTTTAATAAAAGCTGTAGTGTTTTATTATTCTACCTGTGATCTGGTGGTACCACTCACACTAAAAGATATTTCAAGCTTTTTGTTAGATGATTTTTATTGGGGTTCGGTCAAGGACCGAATCATCACCTTGACCGAACCCCCCCAAAAATCATCTAATAATAATACCTACGGTCAAAAAAACTCTCCATCCAAGCATTTTGTTTTAGATAAAAACTATAAATATATTAAAAATAGATGGTAGCATTAAAAACCTTTTAGTAGCTACAAATATTTCAATAACTTTAATATTTAGAAGAGTAAGGGGAGAGTTCTACCTTCGAAAATGTTTTTATTTCTAACCATATAATTAATAACTCGCTTCCCTCGTTGTGGATTTCACCCTCAACCTGAATGACTGTGGCTCTTAGTACAGGAGATGTACGGTGTCAGAAGGCATTTTTAGATGTTAGGGGGTTGATGGGGCTAATGAGGAGTGTGTGGTTCCCAAACCCCCGAAAGAGAGGGTATCGGCGAGGGAACCACCCTCGGGAGAGGGTAGGTTGGGGTGGAGGATACCAGAAAGAGAGGTTGGTTTTGTAGGGGGTATCGGTTGTGTAGGGGATAGATAGTTAGGTAACACCTTATTCCAGAGGTGTGTATATAGTGGAGGCTTTTGCGGAGAGGGAAGGGGTGTCGAGGGGTTTTGCAGGAGGGGGTTTGTTCCAGAGAGAATATATACTGGGTGGTTTAGCATATTCATGTCATGAGGAGTCGGTAATACAGGGATTATGTTGGGAGTGGGTTTAATACAGGGTGTATATATGGGGGAAGGGGAGGGATTCGAAGAGAGTGTGAATGGTTGAGAGGGAGTATCGGTAGTGCAGAAATTTTTCATGTTAGGATTTGCTTTAGGCTCGTTAAGTTAATCTGAATTTTCCTTTTATGTTTTTTTTTTTATTATTTTAAGGGTCAAACTAAACCTTCTTATTTAATATTATCGAATACATTTTACTGGAGCAGGAGATGGTGAGCGTCACCGCATTGGATAATTCGGCAATTTTCGAAATTCTTATCCCAACACATTTTGAATTTTATATTTCAGTGATTTGTACTTATTTGTTATATTATATTTTTATTCTTTGCTGATCAGCATAGATATACGTTCTGTCGCTTTATCACGCCCGTCTGACTAACTTTGAATTTGTCGCACGGGCATTTTCAGAAGAGGAACCAAGGACATTTAAGCGGGCTTCAATGCCGGAAGGGTGGTTGTCCCAATAAGCTGCCTACAGAAATATATCAATATGAGTCAATTTCATACAGAAATCAAGCAACTGGAATGAAGAAATTTAAGGATCAGAAAATAGTACATAATATAATAATAATATACAATAAATACATGTGACAGAGAGGTATGGGAAGAAGATCACTGCCGCCAACCAATGTTATTCTAGCCTGGGTAGAAGCTAAGGAGCTGGTCTTCTCCAGGACAAAGATCAACCCAGTGAAGCACTTGTCTGGCAAGTGTTGACCTATCAGACTGGGGCCTGGCCTTTCAAAAGACATACTCTCAATGGCCCTTGCTGTTCCAGAAGGAGTAACCTAACAGATCCACCAAAATGGTGTAGGAGAATTAACAGCTTACACTAGAAAGCAACCTTCCTTGCGCCGAATTGTTGAGAACAAGGTGAAAGGTCTTTAAGAAAAGAAATACCACCAATACGTACTTATCAACGCTCTTTTCCTTTATACATATACAGAATAGAACGCCTAGCAATACTCTACTAATTTCATGTACTCAAGACGTCTCACAAGAACACATATTCCATTGCTTACGTTGGTGCTTCTACTAATTTTCCACTATGAAGACTACATAAAAACATCAATGAAAACCCAAGTGGGGGGTTACAGATTATTTCTGAAGTATCGACAATAATTAACTCAATAATGTTAACTCCCATAGTTACACAAGATACTAAACGTAGTCAAATACGTAATAAAAATAATTTAATTTTAAAAGAATAACTTCGGCCTCTCATCAATAATAATTTATTATTGGGATTATATATATA
>KZ807677.1:314263-327788 GCA_000696205.2 Oncopeltus fasciatus | reverse complement strand
ATATATATAAAATAGGATGTGTGTATGTATGTAACGTATGGACTTTAAAACGGCTAGGCCGATTTTGATGAAATTTTCAGGGAATCGTCAGAATATTCAGGCGGGTGACCCTGTGAAGTCTGATTTTTGATTTTCGGTCTGCGGGCGGAGGGGCGTGGCAAAATCAAATTTTCATTTCCAATTTGCCTTAAATATATGTGTTTCTTTTTTGATTGAGCCCATATCTACACCATATGTAAATTATTCTGTGAAAAAACTTTATGATAGGTATATAAATGAATATATATTTCACATTCATGAAAAATACATGAATTTTTATTTGAAGGCCGTAAATTTCGTTAAAAGCTCTATTTAAATCGTGTGATAATACAACACTAATGTTTGTTTAGGGCCAGCAACACCCTAAAAAAAATGTTTTTCTACATATATCAGTATATATGTATGTATGTATGTATGTATGTATGTATGTATGTATGTATGTATGTATGTATGTATGTATGTATGTATGTATGTATGTATGTATGTATGTATGTATNATATATATATATATATATATATATATATGTGTGTGTATTCATAAATACTTCTTCGAGGCTTGACTATGTAGAAAAGTTACTTTTTGTCGAGTTTTCGCGCATCATGTAATGGCTTTAACTCTGGTCTTCTTCGGGGCTGAAAATAGAATTAGCAATGACATTCTATTTTCAGCCCTGAAGAAGCCGTCACCTGATGTGCGAAAACTCGGCAAAAAGTAACTTTTCTACATGGTCAAGCCCTGTAGAAGTATTTATGAATATTTCTGTAGACCGTAGAAACTTACATGAACAAAATATATATATCCGACGATCGATTTTTTCAAGGTACTTACTTCTTGAATAGTTTTGTCCCGATTGGCTGCTCTTTAAAAACATGATCACATACAAAAAATAATATGACACCTGTTGTAAATAAACGCATTCTTCTTGAGTAATTTTCGGCGAAACTGTCGGAACAAGTCAGATAGAGCTAATCAAAAACAATATCGTAATTATTATAATATTATAGTCTGGTCCTATAATTGAATAGTTTATTTACATCCTCAATTAATTGGTTTGAAATATATGATAACTATTGTCGAAGATCAGAAAAACTGACATAACTAATTCATTTTTCAACATGAGGGGGCTCATATTTTATAACTTGGTAAACAATACAAAATCCAATTGGAAAATGAAAAATAGTTTGTGATTTAGGGATCCTATAACTGCTTCATAAAGTTACATAAAAGCTAAAAACTCTGGAATCTCTGTTTAGGCCGTTCTGTACTGTTCGAATATTCTTTGAAATACCTAATAGTTTTCACAAATAAGAAATTATAACAGTTATCGTTATGTCGTCATAATATGGGCATGACAGTAAAACTTTCCGGAATTAATTTTGTAGCATTTCGGACAATTCACAATGCATTTTTTTTTCTCCAAAACAGTCTCCTATTCCTATAAGATAGGAACATGGATGTAAAGTTATCATAATTTCGAGGCGTCGAATGATAGTACGCAGAATTTAATTTATTAATTTGTAATGGGACAACTGCAAATGGAACTTAAATGCTATTGGTACAATAGTTGCTAGCAGCCATATAAGAACCGGTTCGAAAACCTTTATACATATATTGTCATATGTAATGCCATCAAACTTTAAACTCTTCTTAGCTTCCATTAGGCAGGCTGTGTGTCAACTATTTTAACTGTCATCGAAACACTGTGACGAAATTGGTCCAATTTTATATGTTCAAATCAACTTAGGGACTTAATTATAATACCTATAAATACCTTACATGATCGAGACATAATACTTACAAACAATAAAAAACGTGAGTGTCATATTGGAAGGGAATATATACATGCTCGCGCACCCACGATCTGAATGTGTGTGTGTGTGTGTGTGTATATATATATATAATAGGAAGTTATGACTTCGGGCATTAAATAAAATTTTGGCTTACCGTAAACCTCTAGTAGAGGTTGACTGGGTCGANTATACATATAAACACACACACACACACACATACATATATCTTCGAATAAAATTTTTATCACGGCTTAGAGCAAAATTAAATCAAAAATTCCAGAGTCGAGTGGGTCCAGGAGATTGCTGAGAAGATAACCAAAAAAAAAAAAAAAATATATATGCATTTATTATCCATAAACGGATCAATGCTGGATTTTCTTTTACTTAATCCAAAAATTATGGAACATGGCGGTAGAGAGCACGTATTCATGAATACATACGCCCCCGCACGCAAGCTGACAAACACTCATGCGTACACACATCTTGCTCTGTCACCAGAGTCACTTGAATTATTAGATATCCTACACTTGTCGTATTTCAATATCTTAGCACAGCTGATGGATGGGATTTACTTATTTTACATTAGAATTTTTTTTTTTCTCCCAATCGTATAAGTATTTTCAGTTATTAACGTAAAAATAATACAGTATTAATTTATTATTAGATGATTTTAGTTGGGATTCGGTCAAGGTAGATCCAAAAAAATACGAATTTAAAAAAAATGTATTTAAAAAAAAAATTATCTGCCAACAAAACGTTTCCATGACTGTGAACTTAGGGACAGGAAGTCCTCTCTCGTCTCCATAATAGGCAGCCCTGAAGATGTCTTACAATGTAAGCCGGAACGTTGGCAGATAATCTTTTAAAAAAATACACTTTTTTTAAATTTATAATTCTAAAATCATCTTATAATTAATATATACGGTAAAAAAAAAACTCTCCTTTTGAGTATTCATTTATGTTTATAAATTCACTAGTATTCATTGATTTTGAATCCAAATATGCTTTATATTTATTTCTAATAGGGACTTAAATAATACTAATTTTCCTAAAAACATATTAGTAGCTTGCACTAATCTACTATCTATGCTAGATAAAAGTTATTTATGGGAGAAAAAAAACCAAGAGAAAGTCAATTATTCGACATGCTTGAAGGTTTCCTAAGAGAAATAGTGTTTAAAACCAGAGACATATTCACAATTCATATAACCATCTGCCAATATTTGAATGCCCTTCACAATGGATGCATTTAATAAGGGGGAATGAGTAAAAGTGGGTTGAAAATAATTCTTGGATAATGGTAACTGTCAGAGGCTAAAAAATAATTCTTGGGTGATGGTAACTGTCAGAGGCTAAGGGCACCCCGCAATGGTGGGGGCGGTCTATGGAGACAGCTCACGAGGCCTATCAGGCAAATCTGCCAGTATAGTGGCGAGGTCCGGACTCTATCGATCCAACCCTTCTTTCTGCCGACCGTCTACCCTTAAATGTACAGCTGCTCATGGGCTTCCAATGTCACCATCAATCCACCAGCATGAAAGTCCCAAAAGGTTCATATCGGCACTTTCAGCTCACTTTTTTATAACATATTAACAAATGTTAATTGCGATATTTTAATTTGTACAAACCCAAATATAAAATATATGCCCTAACTCATCCGTAGCCGGGAAAAAAACTTAGAAACACTGTTTTACGATTATTTCTTGTTAAACTTGAGTGAAGTTAAAAATATTGTCCGTTCAAAATTACATTCGCTTGTGCCTGTAATTTTTAAAATGATAAATAAAAATCAAATACGGTATTTAAACTTCCTTTAGCAAACTGTTGGATGGGTTCTTTAATGATTAAAATCGATGGAGCGAGAGGGAAGATTTAGAGGGGGAACGGAAGTTTCAATCTTAATTTCTTTGTTATTATTATAGTTACTTTACTATTTATTGTTCTATAAATTATTCTTAATTTTATAGAAGAAATTACATAGAACAAAATAGAATTAAAATGTAATTTATACATAAATATTTTTTTTAAACACATTGGAGCGATGGCATAGCTCAGACAATCCGTTCGGACCTCACAATCCTGGCGCTGCAGGTTCAAATCCTGCCCTGGGTAAACTTTTATCGATAAATAAATGCTTCTCCTGAGCCATGGGTGTTTAGAATGGCATGGCAAAATTTTAGTGAGTCCCTCTACACATGACCCTAAGTGGTTGAAAGGAAGGTTAACACTTATTAAATGTTATGTATGTATGTGTTATATAAAACACATATTTTAGATGTTTTCGATGTTAATGTAGATATTTAAGAATTTAAGTAAACCGTATCTAGGCTTTTTATTACACCAAAAACACCAAAATTTATCTCCAAAACTGTTTAAGTTTGACTTACGAAAAAGTTTGTAAATATAATATTTTGACAAAAAACGCTTATTAAGGAAGATACAGTGAAGAACATTACGATAGCTGAGCACTTGTCCTAGGCCTCCCTCATAGCCTTCTTTACTAGTCTTTTCTTTTACGCCCATTGCTGTCTCCAGCTTACCCTTATCTATGTCCATCTTCAAAGGAACATGGGAAATCTGCTCGGAATACGCAACTCCTGCGTGATGATTCCTTAGTTTCGGTAAATGATAGTTCGGTCACTGATAGCAGTCGCATTATTATATATGTGCGAGGTCAATATCCCACTCGGCTTCTTTAATTTTTCATCCCGGAATGGGTCAATGAACAGGCATACTATCAATAAATCAATGTTATATTGGAATAAACTTAAAAGTTCCTGTTTTTTGGAGGTATTTTATTCCACTCAATAAGTGTCAAGTTGTCAATATTAATATTATAAAATAATAAATACTGACACTTTAGTAAAAATAGTATAATATTGCCTGCCTAGTGATATAACCGCAATATAATGAAATAAATAACAATAATAATTTGAGTATTAATTGTTCGTTGCCTTATTTAATTAAGATGTGCTTAGGCTATTTTTTCTACATTGCATAGTAGATAAAAATAGTGTTATCCTTGTTTCAAAGTAAGTTTACATATGAATTATATAAATCTCTTCAATGATAGAAATGAAGTTATGTTACTCAATAAAAATAGTTTAATTTAATAAGTCATAATATAACTATTTTGCTTCTATGACCAGTAAAATCAATTATTATGTATATTTCTGAACATATTTTCTAAGGTTGTTCTTTTAATTGATTTGAATACATAGCGAATAGAATTGAAATTACCAGTAGTTGGCAGGCACAGATAATGTGAATAGAAGCTATTTTGTTTTTTAACTGCAGATGAGACTTGCTAAACAGAAATCGATTGTAGCAAATGACGAGTTAGTTGTCATGATTTGTAAGTCAGTTGGGTGGAAAATCGAACTGTACGACGAAACTGTTATAAAGGGGCGCCGGGGTGGCCCATGGGATCCGTATGGGTCTCAGAATCCTGGGAACTGGGGGTTCGAATCCCGCCCAGGGAAATCTTTTGTTTATTATTAAAAGCTCCTCCTGAGCCATGGATGTTTAGATAGGGATGGGAACCTGTAGATAGTCCCTCCCTCCTGTAGTAACTCTAAGTGGTTGAATGGGAAGCTAACACTTAAATAAAATGAAATAAAACAGTTATCAAATATATACAACTGGGTATTTCATTATTCCAGACATAGGCAGCTTATAACTATTCAATTCCTAACTAGGAAGTTCAAGGATAACAAAGGTTGGGGGAGTTTTGAGAAACCCATCCCTATGACGAAGCCTCTCTTTTAGAACCACCTTCACAGACACCCACAGCTCATATTAAAATACTAACACCTGAAGGTTAGTTAATCCAGGAGAATTGACAGAGTGGAGGATATGATTGATGGCGAAGCCAGTGACATACTAATCCAGGAGAGTCTTGGCGGGGGAGGATTCGACGCGGGGGTGGAGGTAGTGCCGTCCAGGCGTAGGTGGTTGTAAACCGCTGTCTTTTGTCTTAAGTTTTCAAGCTATCTACGTAGAAGAGTTCAAAAATTGTCATTCATTAACAATTTTAAGTAGGAAAATAATAACATACTTTCCATTCAAAACTAAGTATGTGTGTGTGTGTGTGTGTGTGTGTGTGTGGAGGCCTTCGGGTTTTTCGGTGTGTTAGTGCGGGAGTGCGCCAGCGCCTTTCGATTTTCAAACATAGAAATTCAGTAATTTTTAGTGCAAGGGAACAGAATAAAAAATCTAACTGTCCCAGCCAGGACTCGAACCTGGATTTCCTGCTATCCGGGCCGGTGCATTTACCACTTATGCTACCGAGACAAGTCTGATAAGTTANGCCCCTCCCCCCCCCCCCAAAGCTAATCAGGAGTCACTATTCAAACTCCAGAAGTGTTAGAAATATCACATCCATTTTTTTTCTACTGCAGAAGCTTTGCAATCATCTATATGGAGGAGTTGATATGTTTGGCAGGCCGAAGGGTCAAAAATGAATGCAAGGGCAAGTTGCAGCACAAATTAAAATTAACACCAAGTAATGTGAGTAACCACCCTGGATCCCGCACATTTTGTCTCCCCTAGATGATTTATCAACTTGCCTCTAGCATATGATCATATCAACCCAAATCAACAGGAAAATCAGGGTTGTTTTCTTTCCGCATAGTTTGAAAATAGGATAGATATTTCTTTTGGAAATGAAAAGTACAACAGAAACTAAAAACAATTTTTGTTTGTAAACTAAAACGACCTTAGGTGGCGATAAGATTACAAATGTTTTGTAGAACTCTGAAATACAAATATAGTAAAAACAGTCTCCACGACGATTGCCACATCCCAATAATTTGACTAAGTCATATAAGGCCAGACCGAAAAGCCTTTTGTACTTTCCCTTACAATAGGTCCATCCCTCCCAACACAATTCCCATCTTTAATTTATTTATATTTCCCCTGAAATTATTCTCTTCGCCACTCCTGACTGGATATTTATTTATTGTTGAAGTTATACTTCAAAGGATCTCATTTATTTACGTCATTTAAGTTAATTATTATTAAGGACATCATTCTTATCGTTATTTGATACACGCCCAGCCAATGAGGTCCATCCTCATCAAAGAAGGATCGGTGGATGGCAGAGGGCTAAATTCACCATGACTTGATGAAACTCTCAAAGGGTTGATGAGATCCTGGCAAGGTAATCAGGGGCTGATTAGCCCGCTGGATTGCCTCTACTGTGCATGTAGGGCTGATCAAGCAATCTGGACATGTCCATGAGTGCCCTCCAACAAGCCAATAAACTTCCCAATGTCACCAGTTCAAAGAGCCCTCACCTTTTGACGATGAGGTATATTGCTTTCCTTGCCAGATTCCAGCAAACCTCGAGTAGTGATTGATTATCCATTTTCTTTTACACGTCCATAAATATTCTGAGTGCCTTTACTCATAGGGATTTCTGAAGAAATATAACTATTTATTTTTATGACTCATATTCTATAACATTTTTAAGAAAAAAAAACGTTTAATTGTTGAATTTATAATAAATTGTATAATTGCATATATGTATATTTTTTTTTTTTTAAACCATTGAGGACATATCGTATTTAACATCAAAACGTGAGGGGGTTTAGAAAAAGACTAAAATCAATAATATTAATATCTTCGTTTTTATTTTGTTATAAAAAGTTTGTAGAACATATATTTGATGTGTTATTTGAATTTAATTAAGTACTATATTTATATTTTTTTAAAGTTTTGGATTCAATTTAGGATAACAACTAAAGTTAACTCCCCAATTAGATATGGTTAGGATTGAAACCAGACATGCTGATAACTTGAACATATTTTTAATAAACATGTTATGAATTTTACCTAGCCATTAGAAGCACAAAAAAATATTGAATCAATCGTTGGGGTTCACGATAACCCATACTTTTTATTGGTTTACATCCAATTTGGTCTGCATTAATAAAAATTATGTTCGGTGATACATAAAATGAACCTTTTCAAATTTTAGGTACATAAAATTTAATTAGTATTAGATGCAACCTGCATTGTACGTATCATTGTTATAAAATAATAATAAAATTAATTTTATATTGTGAATAATATTAACCAGCCCATTAAAATATGTAGAAAGTAATTTCTAATAAAGTTTTATTTTTACAATAAAATCAAAATGACCACTAGCACGACTATACACATATAAGCTTAATAATATGAATATTTTGTCTTAAGATGGTAGTTTATTTATCACAATAAAGCATTTGGTTAAATAGGAGATAGGAAGATGTCAAAACTATTATTAATTTCCTGACGTCAACATGAACCGCCTTTTGACTGATATTCTTTCTTCATTCTACATCTCGCCAGGGGATTTTTAAGAGGTTAAAAATATATAATCTACGGCTTCTTAACTATTTGTTCCTTATTTGTCGTCCCCGTAGAATTAACCAAAACGTTGATCGCCAAAACAAACACATATCATAGCCATAGAATTAGGGAAATGGTATTTCTAAGGGACATGGCTTGGCAATTGATCACTATTGCACAGTAGGTGTGAGAATTCAGGATCTTAGGAGTAAAATTGGTTGATAAAAGGTGCATCCTCAGTACAAAGACATTCTATAAATGTAGGAACTTTTGCGAAGGATGACATATCAATAAAAGTTGTATCATGTCGAGTAATACCTAGATTAAAAGAACTAAACAATAATAAAAATATATTTGAATTCGGAGTAGTATTGGTCCCTCAAGGAAAGTACTTAAGTACTCTGCGTAAATAAAGGCTACAAAATCATAACTTCCAACCGTTATCCGCAGACAGGGGAGGCCCTGAAAAGATAGGGAAAGTCTGGCTTCATAATCCCTACCTTCCTGTGAGGACCTTTTTTACGCGGGGAAGATTGTGATTCCCCACACCCAGCTTATAATAGAATTTCCAGGCATGCCGAAGAGTAAGGTCACGATTAAGGGCCTTGGTCAAAGAGACTGTCACCAGATCCTGGCCTACATATGTAAGAGAGCATGCACAAAATGCGATAAGGTCAAAACTTAATTCAATAATAAACGCACCAGAGCTGTCAATGGGATATACAGAAAATTTGTCATAAATATTAACAAAAATTGGGACTCTTGGAAAAAAAAAAAAAAAAGAATAATACAATTCATCGTTTAATAAATAAAATAAGGTAAAATGCTGTTACCGTAGAAGCTATACAATTAAGCATAATTTTCAATCCTCTGTTTACGCCAGTAAGAACATGCACCATACATCAAATGTAAAGAAGACTAAATATCAAACATAATGAAAATTACCAGTGGAGAATTTGATGGGCTTTGGTCCGGTAGTTAAAAAAAAATACAATTTAAAAAAAAAAAGTTATTATATTATTAGAAGGAACGTGTTGTCCCCTGGATCAAATGTTCACGACTGAAAATGTTCTAATGCCAGTCTTCTTCATGATAGCCCTGAAGATGGCTTACAATGTAAGCCTAAATGCCGACAAATAATAAAAAAATACATTTTTTTAAGCTGTATTTTTGTTTTTGGATCAACCTTGACCGAACCCGAACAAATTCTCTACTAATAATATCTACGGTCAAAAACTCTCCATTTTAATATGAAAATTACTATCATATCTTAAATCAATAGAACCATTACTGTCAAAATTCAATCTCCTCCTCGTATTTTTTCTCAATAGTTAAATGTCTGTAAGGGTTAAATTCAAATTTCGGCTTTTGGAAAAATAAACAGGCGAAGAATAGTAATATATCAGAGTGATTAGGTTTGATAGAATGCTCCCTAAGACGCCACCAGTAAGTCCTCTGTAATCGTCAAAACCCCAATGAAAAAGTAAAAAAAAAGGCAAAATGAAATTCCCCCAGATTGCCACAGTTCTGGAAAGGAATGAGACGCGTGCCCGATGCACCAGCTGACTTGACGATGCGGAAAGCCACAGTTTACAGTTAATGATCCCGTAATACACTTTTCCAAGGTAATATCCATCTGTTTTATTTTTAATTAACAAAGGTAAAACCCATTCAACACAAATGGAATAAATTAATAACGTTATGAACACCGTGTCAAACTGAACGTAATTAGACATTCCTAGTGCCTCGCCACTTGGAATAAACACGGCTTTTCGTAGACAAATGCGGGGAATATTCATCCAAAACTTTATCGATTGAAGTATACAAAAAGCTTTCTCAAAATGTACGAGAATCTTACGGGCTACCACAATCGCTAGTGAGTATATGAGAAAATAAAACCATTCCAGGACATTGAGTCGACCATTCCATACAGCAACTGCCTCCAGAAAGAAACTTTAATTCAATTTAGTATAATTTTTTTTTTAAAACCCTTTTAACCTCTAAGGGCCGTAGATGGAGGGGCTACCTACAGGTTTCTATCCCATTCTATACATCCAAGGCTCAGGACAAGCTTTTATTTATCGATAAAAGCTTGCTCTTGGAGGAATTTGAACCCGCAGAATCAGGATTGCGAGACCCGAACGGATCCCTGGTGCTACCCTGGTGCCCTAAGAAGTTCGTATTTCATACATACTTATTTATTATATTTGTAAGTAAATATCTTAGAAATACGAGGTTATTGAAATAACTAGGATTATTAATAAACATTGCAAATTAATATGCCTGCACATATTTAACTAAATTGGAAAAAATGATTTTTCATTCGATTTTTCAGAAATTTATTTAAGCATATGCGATGCTTAAACATTTTTCGGCCGTAGTATTAATAATTTCCTTCTTTTGAATATAAGATGTCAATAAATTTGTATGTTTATCTGAAACATCAAAATAAAATAAAATAGGGTCGGCAAATTTAATTTTTAGGAAAGCTTTAATTTTCGGGAAATATATTATCTACTTTATAAAAAATATGTGGGAGAAATTAGTCAGGGTTTTAACCAAGATCAGAAAAATAAAATACAACAAAATTGTAAATATTTTATTATTGCCGAAGTTTCGACTTAACTTACAAGTCAGAGCTCCCCGAGGGAGGTTTATGGTCACATCTCAGAGTTCAGAACTGCATATACTCGAATAGACATCACTATCGCCCTGATGATGACTTACAAGTCGAAACGTCGGCAATAATAAAATAATTACACAACAATTTTGGAGCATTTTATTGTTCCTAGCCGAAACCCTGACTAGTTTCTCCAGCATAGTACTCGACGGTCAACGAACCTCCAACGATTTATAAAACATATTCTTCATTAGGAGATTATATTAATCTAAAAGTTTATCTTTCATGTGGAATTTTGCTTTACCTAAGAAAATGTATATTGTTTAAATATTAAAATTAAAAAGTGATTAGCATTAGCCACTATTAGCAAGCAAATCCTTCAATCAGGAGGTTCTAACCTAGTGCATAAATAAATTAATATGTAAATGCTAGTACCTGTTCAATAACCATTACCTTCACTAGGTTTTCTTCTTGTGCAGACTGCCGTGACTAGCAAATGAAACTCGCATTCATTTACATACTTTATTTAGGTGGTTATAATTTTAACTCCATTATTAAATTAAAATACGCGGTTCAATAACAATTACCTTCACTACTTTTCCTTCTCGCACTAACAGCCCAGGCTAGCAGAAGAAACTGGTATCGATTGGCAAACTTCAGTTATGTACTTTTAATTTTAAATTCATGAATAAAATAATCTGTTCATGAAAGTCACTGGCCTACTAGACACTAGAATGATTGTAAGTATGCGTAGTAAAGTCTGTCTCTGTGTGCGTGTACGTGTGTGTTAGATATTATGAACATGAAACTAAAATATTTGTATGAATTTCTCATAAAACGGCTCTAAATAAAATTTTATTTAAAAGCAAGTATAATAAGGGCATGTATAATGAGGGGTAGAATACTGCAGAACGCATCAAGTCATGTTCTCAGTAAAAAACCGTAACTCTTCCTGAATATGCTGTGTAAGATACCATAGATGTTTGCCAGCAACAACCCTCACAACTTCATTTCCATTCACAATACCCTGAAAATAAATAGCCAAGAAGAATGGGTTGAAATAAGCCCATTGTTCAACATTAAGTCGTTTGGCAAGCCTCATCCATCTTCACACAGTATTCTCCACTAGACTTCTCTCAAGAAGAGAACTATCAAGGAGAATTTCAAAAATTTATTATGTATCTAGAGTAAGATCTTGCTCATCATAGCTTTACCTGGCTTAAAATTATTGGCAAAATTTAAGGTTAATTGTGCACAAGGTTGAAACTCTTTCTTACTTTTACTCTCTCTCACACACGCAACAGCGCACACTAGCAAACGTGTGCTATATAAATATATATANAACATAAAAGCAAAGTGGTAACTAAACTTAATGGTAACACATCAATAAACTTAATAAACACATTAATGGAAACACATTTTAATAAACGTAAGGTGGGGTAAAGAGTGTAGTGAACACACAAAAAGAAAAAATTACAAAGAGGAAAATTTTCGGAGAGATTTCTCGCCCTTCGTCAGTAAGAACTGAAGAGAGACCACTGACTTATTCCTCACTGACGAAGGGCGAGGAAAATTTTCCTCTTTGTAATTTTTTTTTTTTTTTTGTGTGTTCCCGACACTCTTAATCCCACCTGTTCTTATGTACTATATATATCGTAGCCGCGAGTGTTTCATTATATATATATTAGTGAAGGTCAAATTTGATATATAATAGAATCAGAGAAGAAAATTTTCAAAAATTATTTTACGAGGACAACCTTAATGTGCTATATTCCTTCGTATATTCGTATAATTCGTTAGAAGGACAAATTAAATTTTACACTGTGTTCTTTTCATATTAGATGGGAAAAAAAGTTAATAAGTACTGATAGATATGAAAATTAGAAACCATCAGGTCAATAAGACTTAAGAAGTTGACTTTTCAATAGCGTTTTATTTTAAATAAATTTCTTAACATATTAAATGTCAATAAAACTTCTTTTCCCGCATATTGTTTGGCGCTGCAGTAGGGAGCTATCTGGGCAGAGCCGACCCTCACAGCTCACTCTGCAACAGCGGCGAAGTGGAGGACGTCGCATACTTCATGACCCACTGGACCACTGCTTGTTGAGACTCTAACGGGAGGCGGCTGGGTTCGGACAGAAAATGTTGGTCTTAAGGGAAGTGCAGGGAAAAAGTAGTAGGGGCTCCCGATGAGTCTCCGCCAGACATCTGGAGATCGATCGCAGACAAGAAATCAGAGGGGAATGGCGAGTCTCGGGGTCTCGCTGCATTAGGCCAGAAGCAGGGAAAACGGGATTGCATCACGCTTACGTAGAGGTCCGAAGGGACGCTGAACGAATCACACGAGAAGGAATACCATGCAGAATAACTATATCATTCGTTTTAATGCAATGGAAATTAGCTATATAAATTGTAAATATCTCAATGGTGACTTAAGCACCAATACTACCACCTAGGGTCGTGTGGTATACGCTATCTTCAGGTAACCAAGCTTTTATATACACCCACGGTACTGGAGGGCTAATATTTATCAATGAAAGCCTACCTATGGGCAGTATTGAGTCCTGTAGCACTAGGTTTGTGAGTACCCGTCTCAGCCACCCTGTCAAAAGCCTCAACAGACCCCATCAGCTAAGTCGGTCCCCTTCTGATAACTATATCAGAAATTGATTGAGAGAAAACCTAAAAACACTGTTTAATATAACTAATTTTAGTAATATATATATGTTATGAACA
>KZ807677.1:248335-262565 GCA_000696205.2 Oncopeltus fasciatus | reverse complement strand
GTATATATCTCATAATCTTTGTTGTGCTTTTATATTTTTTTTTATTTTATTTTTTTTTAATACGTCATTAAAAATATACATTTGTGGCAACAATAACTTGAAAAAATATAGACTTTAAGTTAACATAATATACAAAACTTGAAGTGTTTAAAGGTAAAAATAGATTAAATAGATTTTGATTCTCTTGTAATTGGGTGACTAAAAGTTTAACATGCTCCTAAAAGCACAAGAAGTCTCTTCTTTTTGGACTTGACTTTTAGTCATTGTTATAAAATAATAAAAAATAGTTTTAAGGATTACAAAAAATATATAATTTGGAAGTCAATATGGTTAATTTGAAAGATTTTTTGTTTCTCTCTGTTGAACACCACACAGTAAGAAAATCAATGAATTTTATTTGCATTTAATACAATTTAAAAATTAAAGGCAAAATAATTTCATGAATAAAGAGATTACTTAATTTCTAGCCCTCCTGCGAGATACCATTACCCAATCATCATCACCCCGATTATCTTCAGCAGCATTTACATCTTGCTCCTGATTTGCTTCAGGAACATTCACAGCTTGATCCTGATTAGCTTCAGCAGCATTTACAGCTTGCTCTTGATTTGCTTCAGCAGCATTGGGTGGATTTAAAGGAGCCACAGGAGGTTCTTCATCAGACTCTGAATCAGAGCTGGCAGGAGATTTATAAATGGTGAACGCATTCTGTGATTAAAAACTTGAGTTAAAATGACAAAGAGGAAAATTAAAAAAAAAAAAAAAAATACATTGTAATTATAAGTCAGTTAGAAAGAAAATGATCTTCAAACTGAATATAGTCTGAATCTATTGATTGATATAAACAATAGATAGTTGGAAACCAATTGATCTCAACAACTCAATATATAATTTATTGCTTTAATACAATACGTTTTGATTCAAAAGAGAAATGATGATGATGGATTCCAACTTCAGTTTAACTAGAAAATGTTATCCTTAATAATTTGGACAATAAGAAGCCCATACAGTTTAAAAAAAACATTGGTGAACAATAATGAACACCAATATTGTGTTTTAAGCTATTTGGGCTTATTACCCACATTAAGAAGAAGAATATATAATAGTTGAGATGATGGATTCACATTAACTGAGAATGGATCGAAGAAACCCAAATGTCTTTTTTCAAAGCAATAAATAGCTGATGCTGTAGAAACCTATTGTTCCTCATTTATCTAACATATTAGCAATTATAATATTTTAATGTCGGTATTTTCCAACAAATTATTCAATACTTAATCCACATTGCATTAAAAATAAAGACCATAAAGTGCAAATGCTGCAGGCAAAACTTCACTAACATGAAATTCATATTTGACCCCAAAAATCTCTCATTTGCATTAGAAATATTTTATGATGTAATAGAATTTTATATTGAAAAATCATTTTGAATAATATACTTATTTATTTGGCACACATTTTTAATTAATTTTTAATCTCAATGAATATTGGCATATTATATATTAATTGATTTTGAACTACACATTTGGGGATGAGAATGAGATCAAAAGTCCAGAAAAAGAAAAAGGTTGTTTTATTGCAATAAAGGTTTAACTTTCACCCAAACAACACCTAGATTTGGTGTATTGTAAGGACTATGAAATTTGGCAAAAATTTCAAGCAGATGAATAGGCATCGGACAGAGACAATTGATTGGTCATTGTGAGACCTAAAGATGAACCGATGGCACTGAGGGAGAAGCATGGTAGAAGAAAATCAGTCATTAGATATCGCCAAAACTTCAGCAGTTGTTCCTCCAAATATTTTACAATCTAAAGATATGGTAAGTATTTCTTTAACTGGACATAGTACAACTACTGTATAGTATTCATAATGTCACATGGTGCTTATGAGGATTATATACAATAATCAGATGACAATTTGAAACAAAAGTAACCATTTTTAAGAAGAGTATATGTTTTTATAATCTATGAAAAAATGCTAGAGAACTGACAGTACTGTGAATTCCTGCTGACATAGGTTGATCTGATTAAACAGGAAGAAGAAACCATGGAGAGGCAAAGACAGGGCACAGCTGATAATGCAGTCATCTAGAGATAATTGGAAAGTATCAAAATAAAGGTGCACTTGCATAAGATTGGCTACTTAGCAAACATGAAAAAACCATGTTTGTAATACAGTCTTTGTAACAGTATGGAGATATTCGTGTACATTGACTGTAGATGCTACCAGCTATAAAGCTGCAATAAAAAAATCTTCCTTTTCGCTGGGAAAAATATATTTTCAAAGAGGGAAACTAAGTGGAGGAATACACTGTAATTACCTTTTATTTTTTAATAAATGAATTTGAAAAAATAAAAGACCATATTCAGAAAGAAAAAGTGTGACAGGTCAATCTTATTATTAATTTTAATAACAGGTCATTTTTCATTATTATATTTAAGTTCAACAATTAAATAATTATGATTATTATATAAGGAAATAATCAAGCAAGGGGAGAAAGGAAAGAGAGAAGTGTAAATTTGGTAAAGTTATAGCAAAAGAAGACAGCCTAAAGTGTAAGTTAAAGAAGTATGATAAAGGTAACTGGAATAACTGAGCAGTTAACAGCTAAGGGTAGACAATTTCTTTGGAAATAAGAAATTTGTCCTACATTAAATGCTCAATGAAATGACATACAAATAATTATTAAATACCCTAATGCTATAAGAAAATAATTGAGATATCATTGAGATAATATTAATTTTGATTAAAACTCTATCGTAAAGAGAATTATTTCTTTGAATATTTCTTGTATATTCGGCCGGTTTGTGGGCTCACGTTTATGAACTCAATGAAAAGCCAATTTGTCTTTCCCACAATATATATTTCCCAAATATACTTTAGCGCTTTCAACCTTAAAAGGTCATCTTCAGAAGCACTACAAACAAAAAACAAAATCACTGAAGTGAATAATAATTTATATAAATCCTAAAAACTAACATTTTAAATAAACTATGTACAAATTTTTAAAAAACAACAGTTAAAATATTTTCTCAGAAGTCAACATATTAAAATTTAAAGTCAGAAAATAACAAATAACAGAATAAACAAAATCATATTAAAATTACAAAAGTCTCATTTACTTACGAATGAGAGAAGCTATCTCCACGGGCTTGGGGCCTTTACTGGCTAAAAGTACATCGGGTGGAGGCTCACCCACTATCTTAACTTCCACCCCCTCTCCTTTAGCGTTAAGATTATTATTACCCCGTTTCTTGTCCAGGAAAATTTCTATTTCCTCCAGTTTATTTAGTTTTCTGACTCTTTGTTCTTTATGCAAAAGAGTTACTTTATGAGCACCATCCAAATGACCCTCTGTGATTAGATGCTCATAAAACTTTGAGTCTTTTCTTTTCAAATGCTCTTTGCAACGTACATTTAATTTCCGTAGTGTTCTACCAACATACGAAGCCGAGCAAGAACCACACTCTAATCGGTAGACACCGGAGGACTCACTTAACTCCACGCTGTCTTTTCCGTTACAGAGATAAGTTCTCAGCGATTTTCCACTTTTAAACGCAATGTTTAGTCCTTCTTTTTTCAATATTTTTGCTATGTTGCAGGAAATAGAACCTAGGAACGGAAGTGACTGCCAGATTTTAGGAACTAAATTTTTACACCCCTCCATATCTTTAATCAGGATATTTCTTTGTACTTTATTCAAAATTTCATCAATGTCAGATGTTTTATATCCGTTTGTCAGAGCCACGTGGTGTATGTAATTTTTCTCTTTTAAGTAATTTTCATAGGACATAGGTATTTTGTAGAGCCTGTAGGCCATGTGGTAAAAAGCTGACATTTTGTGTTTTGAAAATTGGTTAGAAGTGCTGTGAATGCATATGTCAGAACATGTGGGTTTTCTAAAAATTGAAAACTCCAATCTATCATTTTTCTTTTCAATACTCAAATCAAGAAAGCTTAGTTTACTGTCCTTTTCAACTTCCAATGTAAATTTTAGATATTTATTGATACTGTTTAAAAATTCGAGGAAGTTGTCCAATTCTTCTCTTACACCTTCAAAAACTACAAAAGTATCATCCACATAGCGCACCCAAAATTTTATATACTTAAAAAATGGATTAGTATCAGAAAGAATTAATTTTTGTTCTATGTAATCAACATATAACTCTGCCTCAATAGGGCTACCCGCTGAACCCATTGGAAGTCCTTCTTTTTGTTCATAGAACTTGTTTAGAAATTTAAAGTAGTTCTGTTCCAGACTAATCCTAAATAACATGAGTAACTCCTGCATTATGAAAGGATTACATTTGTTCATTTGTAATTGGAATTCAATCAACCTATACACCTCTTTAGGTGGGACACTCGAATATAGGTTAACTATATCAATAGAAATAAGGATACTTCTGTCTGAAACAGAATAGGATTTAAGAAGGTCTATTAATTCCAGGCTATTTGATATTGCATACTTGGCTTTGAAATTAGTTAACTTTTTAAATTCTTTTATTATACGTTTTGTTAACTTTTCAGTGGGCGCTCCATTAAATGACACAATAGGGCGCAAGGGAATATCAACTTTATGAATTTTTGGCAGGCAGTAAAGTCTGGGTGCAACCGAGTTAATTTGAATCAGTGATTGCACTTCTTGATGAGTGAATAAATATTCTACATTTGCTAATGCTTGTCTTACTTTTTTGTCAAAAATAGCTGTGGGATCGTCAATTTCAGAACACTTAATATCATTTATCATCTGTAACACTTTACTGTTATATATATTCTTGTCTAGTATGATTAGTGACTGACCCTTATCACATTTTGTAAATATTAAATTATTCCCTGTTATTTTACTTTTTATGCTTTTTAACAGTGTCAATTCCACATTATTATTTTTACCTTTTCTTGTTAAACGCTTCCGTAAAAATTTATCTATTTTTACACAGCATTCACTTAGTACACTGTTGTTATTTGTTGCAGATTCTATTGATGCCATTAAATCAACTATTTCGCTCCTTTTTATCGGAGCCCTTGGACAATATTTCAAACCTTTGTTCAAAAAATTAATTTCATCTGAGTCAAAATCCACACTTGACAAGTTAACGGTTCGAGGAAAACAATTACATATTTTATGGTCAACTTCAACTTTATTATTAAGCTGTGACAATTTCAGAGACTCTAATTTTCTATTTATAATTTTACGTTTCTTGTTTACAATTGGTCTATGAATTGATGATACTATATCATCAAATTCCTTCATCTCTAGAGGATCAAGATAATCAGTGCTACGTCTTTCAATTCTTCGTAAATAGAAAGATAAGGAATCTCTGATACTG
Organism: Oncopeltus fasciatus; assembly: GCA_000696205.2. Taxonomy (NCBI): domain Eukaryota; kingdom Metazoa; phylum Arthropoda; class Insecta; order Hemiptera; family Lygaeidae; genus Oncopeltus; species Oncopeltus fasciatus. The sequence continues at coordinate 257,235 of KZ807677.1, read as the reverse complement.
TACCAGCGCTTTAACTCTGATCTAATAATGATCAAACCAATACTATTTACAACACTTGTTCTAAATTTAATTTTCCTAATGGTTTTCAAAACATATGTGGGCACAACCTTAAACTTCAAACAGGACTTATTAAAAAATAAATTTAAATTACAATAATGAAATTTTAATTTTAGTTTTCGATACAGGAACTTTAAATCAGTTAAATTGTAACTGTCTATTAACTCACAAGTGTTCTTGTTTATCATTTGGTAGTTTACGGCCATTGCTTGACGAGCGATACTTTGAATATTTCTTGTATATTCGGCCGGTTTGTGGGCTCACGTTTATGAACTCAATGAAAAGCCAATTTGTCTTTCCCACAATATATATTTCCCAAATACACTTTAGCGCTTTCAACCTTAAAAGGTCATCTTCAGAAGCACTACAAACAAAAAACAAAATCACTGAAGTGAATAATAATTTATATAAATCCTAAAAACTAACATTTTAAATAAACTATGTACAAATTTTTAAAAAACAACAGTTAAAATATTTTCTCAGAAGTCAACATATTAAAATTTAAAGTCAGAAAATAACAAATAACAGAATAAACAAAATCATATTAAAATTACAAAAGTCTCATTTACTTACGAATGAGAGAAGCTATCTCCACGGGCTTGGGGCCTTTACTGGCTAAAAGTACATCGGGTGGAGGCTCACCCACTATCTTAACTTCCACCCCCTCTCCTTTAGCGTTAAGATTATTATTACCCCGTTTCTTGTCCAGGAAAATTTCTATTTCCTCCAGTTTATTTAGTTTTCTGACTCTTTGTTCTTTATGCAAAAGAGTTACTTTATGAGCACCATCCAAATGACCCTCTGTGATTAGATGCTCATAAAACTTTGAGTCTTTTCTTTTCAAATGCTCTTTGCAACGTACATTTAATTTCCGTAGTGTTCTACCAACATACGAAGCCGAGCAAGAACCACACTCTAATCGGTAGACACCGGAGGACTCACTTAACTCCACGCTGTCTTTTCCGTTACAGAGATAAGTTCTCAGCGATTTTCCACTTTTAAACGCAATGTTTAGTCCTTCTTTTTTCAATATTTTTGCTATGTTGCAGGAAATAGAACCTAGGAACGGAAGTGACTGCCAGATTTTAGGAACTAAATTTTTACACCCCTCCATATCTTTAATCAGGATATTTCTTTGTACTTTATTCAAAATTTCATCAATGTCAGATGTTTTATATCCGTTTGTCAGAGCCACGTGGTGTATGTAATTTTTCTCTTTTAAGTAATTTTCATAGGACATAGGTATTTTGTAGAGCCTGTAGGCCATGTGGTAAAAAGCTGACATTTTGTGTTTTGAAAATTGGTTAGAAGTGCTGTGAATGCATATGTCAGAACATGTGGGTTTTCTAAAAATTGAAAACTCCAATCTATCATTTTTCTTTTCAATACTCAAATCAAGAAAGCTTAGTTTACTGTCCTTTTCAACTTCCAATGTAAATTTTAGATATTTATTGATACTGTTTAAAAATTCGAGGAAGTTGTCCAATTCTTCTCTTACACCTTCAAAAACTACAAAAGTATCATCCACATAGCGCACCCAAAATTTTATATACTTAAAAAATGGATTAGTATCAGAAAGAATTAATTTTTGTTCTATGTAATCAACATATAACTCTGCCTCAATAGGGCTACCCGCTGAACCCATTGGAAGTCCTTCTTTTTGTTCATAGAACTTGTTTAGAAATTTAAAGTAGTTCTGTTCCAGACTAATCCTAAATAACATGAGTAACTCCTGCATTATGAAAGGATTACATTTGTTCATTTGTAATTGGAATTCAATCAACCTATACACCTCTTTAGGTGGGACACTCGAATATAGGTTAACTATATCAATAGAAATAAGGATACTTCTGTCTGAAACAGAATAGGATTTAAGAAGGTCTATTAATTCCAGGCTATTTGATATTGCATACTTGGCTTTGAAATTAGTTAACTTTTTAAATTCTTTTATTATACGTTTTGTTAACTTTTCAGTGGGCGCTCCATTAAATGACACAATAGGGCGCAAGGGAATATCAACTTTATGAATTTTTGGCAGGCAGTAAAGTCTGGGTGCAACCGAGTTAATTTGAATCAGTGATTGCACTTCTTGATGAGTGAATAAATATTCTACATTTGCTAATGCTTGTCTTACTTTTTTGTCAAAAATAGCTGTGGGATCGTCAATTTCAGAACACTTAATATCATTTATCATCTGTAACACTTTACTGTTATATATATTCTTGTCTAGTATGATTAGTGACTGACCCTTATCACATTTTGTAAATATTAAATTATTCCCTGTTATTTTACTTTTTATGCTTTTTAACAGTGTCAATTCCACATTATTATTTTTACCTTTTCTTGTTAAACGCTTCCGTAAAAATTTATCTATTTTTACACAGCATTCACTTAGTACACTGTTGTTATTTGTTGCAGATTCTATTGATGCCATTAAATCAACTATTTCGCTCCTTTTTATCGGAGCCCTTGGACAATATTTCAAACCTTTGTTCAAAAAATTAATTTCATCTGAGTCAAAATCCACACTTGACAAGTTAACGGTTCGAGGAAAACAATTACATATTTTATGGTCAACTTCAACTTTATTATTAAGCTGTGACAATTTCAGAGACTCTAATTTTCTATTTATAATTTTACGTTTCTTGTTTACAATTGGTCTATGAATTGATGATACTATATCATCAAATTCCTTCATCTCTAGAGGATCAAGATAATCAGTGCTACGTCTTTCAATTCTTCGTAAATAGAAAGATAAGGAATCTCTGATACTGTACCAGCGCTTTAACTCTGATCTAATAATGATCAAACCAATACTATTTACAACACTTGTTCTAAATTTAATTTTCCTAATGGTTTTCAAAACATATGTGGGCACAACCTTAAACTTCAAACAGGACTTATTAAAAAATAAATTTAAATTACAATAATGAAATTTTAATTTTAGTTTTCGATACAGGAACTTTAAATCAGTTAAATTGTAACTGTCTATTAACTCACAAGTGTTCTTGTTTATCATTTGGTAGTTTACGGCCATTGCTTGACGAGCGATACTTTGAATATTTCTTGTATATTCGGCCGGTTTGTGGGCTCACGTTTATGAACTCAATGAAAAGCCAATTTGTCTTTCCCACAATATATATTTCCCAAATACACTTTAGCGCTTTCAACCTTAAAAGGTCATCTTCAGAAGCAGAATGAGAGAAGCTATCTCCACGGGCTTGGGGCCTCTACAGAGGCTCTAAGTAGGGGCCCCAAGCCCGTGGAGATAGCTTCTCTCATTCTGCTTCTGAAGATGACCTTTTAAGGTTGAAAGCGCTAAAGTGTATTTGAGAAATATATATTGTGGGAAAGACAAATTGCTTTTCATTGAGTTCATAGAATTATTTCTAGGTAGAACCACAATAATTAATTATATGAATAGACTGAAAGAGAGAGTGCCTTAGGCTGAAAAAATGTAGAGCCTGGAGGAGGAGAGAAAAGGTTGATTTAGAGAGACTATACTATTATATTTGATAACTAATTAAATTAGGTAAAATATTATACTTGAGGGATAGATGAATATTAAGAATTATTTAAGGATGGAATTTGAAATTTCTATATTAAAGACCCCACCCCCCTCTTTAACAGAACCAATGTCACCTAAATAATTTCTTGTTACACTCCTAATTGCCATAATTGCCATAGGTCATACATTGGCCAAACCTATTTCCCATAGAAGAAACTATCAGAAAAATAACAATAACAAATAAAAACTGCCTTCACAAAACACATAATCCAGAATGGATACAAATTTGACTTTGAAAACATTACTATTCTATCCACTGTTGAAATACGTCATAAGAATAAAAAAAAAAAAAATAAAAAAAATAAATTAAATGGTTTACATTATTATAACATAGAATTGACGTAACTAACTGTAATGTGATATCAAAAGTATTAATGTAGTAAAATATGTTTAAAAAAATTCAAAATACCAAAAAACAAACAAAATATAATTCACCTCACCAACCTATCATGAAGGTGAGAGTGGACCTCGTGTCACCAAGATTCCATTTTCATGACTGAGAGGTAGGGTTTGAAATTTGTGAGGATTTTTTTTTTTAGATGTATAACGTGGGTAGTGGAGAGGTGGGGGATAAGAGGCAGTAAGTACAAAGGGAGAGCGGCCTGCTTCAAAGGAGGCAATATCAGGAAAAAAAGGTAGGGCATTATTGCGGATAAGTAGCTTTAATGAACTAGGAGAAATGTTTGACAGCTTTATTTTGAAGGAGGGCTAATGGTTTTTTTTTTTAGAATTTTGAAAATGTTTGACTAAGTTGAAGAAATTTGTTCTATATCAGTTCTGTTGTTAATTGGATTTTGTTGTAAGTTAATGTGAACGGTTTCAGATAAAGTGTTTGTGTTCATAGGGATCAGTGGAAAGAATGGTTGTTTTATCAAAGTTAAATGTGTGTCTTTCATGCACAATTTTGAATGTATGCAGACATAATAACAATAATACATATAAATAAACTGTGGAAAATTAGGATTAATTAATAACAAGTAAAATATTAATGGGGTCTTATAAATGAGCTCAAATATCCCATTCTCACAAGATTTTTACAACTGAGTAAGTGAACAAATTTGATCCTCCACCCGATGTACTTTTAGCCAGTAAAGGCCCCAAGCCCGTGGAGATAGCTTCTCTCATTCGTAAGTAAATGAGACTTTTGTAATTTTAATATGATTTTGTTTATTCTGTTATTTGTTATTTTCTGACTTTAAATTTTAATATGTTGACTTCTGAGAAAATATTTTAACTGTTGTTTTTTAAAAATTTGTACATAGTTTATTTAAAATGTTAGTTTTTAGGATTTATATAAATTATTATTCACTTCAGTGATTTTGTTTTTTGTTTGTAGTGCTTCTGAAGATGACCTTTTAAGGTTGAAAGCNAATAATTAAATTTTGTTTTAAAAATAATTATTTAAAACTTCTATTAACTTCTTTTTAGAAAGAGTTTGTGCATATTGAAGGTCTGGATAGTAGTAAATAAAGGAAGAAAATAAAATAAACACTTAGAAGGCTTAGAGTATATCACATGGTCTACTTATCAAGATAAAATATAAAAAATAGAGAGCAACAAATTAGAATCTAAAGAATTATCAAGGCTGTAAATAAATTGCTACATCTTTATCCCACTTCTTTATCCAGAATTTTCCCCTATCAGGGATCTAAGCTACGCGTATTGAGACTAACTGTATCCATTACCGAATGCCTTACTATTAGTGAATAAATTTTCAACCTTGTTAATCTTCCATAGATTACTGGCCAAACGTGACATAAGATTTTAATTTATTTTTTGGTCATTCACAAGGTCATTTTTCCTCTGCCTTTTTTTTTTTGCCATCTATTGAAAAGAGTTTTCAACCCAAATCATAACAATTCCCCTCTATGAATTTTTCCTTTAGTAGCTCATATCATGTCTCCTAACAGGTTGTTCTATAAGTTGTGTAGTTCAATAAGAGAGGGCGGCGTTGCTACTAGCCTAATTTATTTTATTTATTATTTTTTTTTTATTATGTTGGTAGTCAAGATATTTGAAGTTTAATTTCAATCTGTCAATTCATTCTTTATTTACAAGCCATTTAGTATCGATGCGCCAAAGAATATTTTATTAAAATGGAAAAATAACGTATCGTGCAGTGATTGAATTTTTATTTTTAGAAGGTTTAAAAAGCAAGGGAAATTTATGAACGTATGTTCAAAGTGTATAAGGAAACTTTGCCTTCAATTAGCACAGTAGAAAGATGGGTAGCTAAATTTAAGTGTGGTCATACAAGTCTTGAAGACGATCCACATCAAGGACCCCCAAAAACAGCAACAACATCAGAATTTGTGGAAAAAATACAGAATATCACATTAAAAAATCGTCGAGTGGCTGAAAGAGATATAGTAGAAGCCCTAGGCATCTCTCATTGGGCAGTGCAAGGAATATTTTGACTGAAATATTGTGTTTCAGAAAGCTATGTGCACAATGGGTGCCCCATTTTTTTGCATCAATTCATCACTATGGATGAGACCTGGGTCTTTCACCATTATCCTGAATCAAAACAAGAGGCTAAAGAGTGGTGTGAACTTGGTTCTAAGGCTTCAAAATGAGTTTGTGTCCCAAAATCGGTCAAGAAGGTGTTAACATCAGTTTTTTGGGATGCGAAAAGAATTTAGTTTGTGGATTACTTGCAAACTGGTAAAACAATAAATTCTGAAAATTGTTGTAACCTTTTAGACCAGCTGAAGAAAAAAAAGAGACACGGTTTGCAGAAGATAATAATTTATTTTTTATCAGGACAACGCATCGTATCACAAGAGCATTTTGATAATGGCTAAAATTCATGAATTAAAGTTCGAATTGTTGGAGCATTAACTGTATTCACCAATTTGGCCCCTAGCCATCTGTTTCCAGACCTCAAAAAAAAAAAAAAAAATTCATGGTTATCAAATGATGAGGTCATTAAAGCTTTGGAGGAGTATTTTGCAGCCCTTTCAGATTCTCACTTCAGGGATGGAAACATAAATTGGAATCTTGTTGGAACAAGTGTATTGATATTCAGGGAGAATACACTGAATAATAAAGTGTGCTTCAAACCATAATTGTAATTTTCTTATTGAACTGCAAAACTTATTGAACAACCTGATGTATGGAATACTATTTATCCCCAGATTGAATTCAGTATAGAGGATAGAGTGAGAAGTACTAGAATATTCAATATAATTNTATACAAACTATAAATAGTGGTAATATTACGTACATTATCTCTTATTTTTAATAGACGGTGCTTATGATGAACAAATTCAGGGCAGCGTTTCTGTAGATAAACGTGATCAATGGTTGAAACAGGACAAGCTATAGCATACACGGGAACAGGAGGCCAGTGAGGAAATTTTCTCAAGACACCCATCTAAACAAAATAAATAAAAACCAAAATTATAATATAATAATTCACAAATGTAAAATATTATAAGACAACACTTATAACTGAATTAAAAGAACATTGATTATATACCTACATAATAAACTAGATAATTCCTTCTACACCCCGCACTTTACTCCGAGTCTAATCCCACCGAGTAAGACGAATATATCGTCTTATGCTCAAAGGAGCTAACATTGTCAGCTATTTGTTAGACTCTCATTTTTTTTAAAATTAACGTGGGATTAAATACCACAACTAAAATTAGTATTTAAAATAAGAAATATAGGGGGGAAAAATCAAAGTTTAACAAATAGTCGACAATGTTAGCTCCTTCGAGCATAAGACAATATATTCGTCTTACTCGGTGGATTTAGACTTTAGAAGGAACTATGTAGCCAGCCTCAGTGATGCAATGGTTAGCATAACTGCCCCAAAAGCAGGGGACCCAGGTTCGAGTCCAGGCTGAGGTAGTAAGATTTTTTATTCTATTCCCTTGCATTTCTTGTATAAAATTAACGTGGGATTAAATACCACAACTAAAATCAGTATTTAAAACAAACTCAAGAAGTGTAACTTTTCATTGGAATAATAAAGAAATTCATCACAACATACATCAGTATTGAGATTGCTTTAAGTTAAATAATTAAAACTGCCTGAAGTTTATTAATATGTATTCAGTTTGGTGTAGTTTACAAAATTTTCAACTAAATTCACAATGAAACCAAAAAGGCTTCCAAAAATTTAATAAATTAATATATCTACTACACAAATATATTATATATTGTAAACATTAGAAAAATTGGGTCTTTTATAATATAACCAAACGAACCAGTACTGTGACTGGTATACAGATAACTTCAGAACATCTGTTTAGACTTCAATGGATTCAAATTTGCTAACAGTATGGAAGCTGATCTATTTATATCAAGTGTTTTACACTCCCAATGACATATTTTTTTCAGTGAAGGATCCAGCCCCCCCCCCCCCCAGAATTTTTGCTAAGTAAAAATTCTATACGGTAAAAATTATGGGGCCAATGTTTCATGACTAATGCAAGAGTGGAGCAGAAAAGTAACTTAAAGAGAGTCTTAAGTATCAGATAGTGATTTGTTTGGCTACCTACATTATAACACATCAATAAAATTTATGTCTTCAACACTTATAATATGAAAACAATGGTTTCCCAACATTCTTACTTCCCTTAGCCAAATTATAGAAGGCCTTTTTACAATAAAGATTTTGGACCAAACTATAGCCAGGACTCAATCCACACTTTTTGTGAAAAACTTCTTTCACTTCTTAAATAATGAATTAATTGTGGTATGTAATCCCACGCTAAATTAACTATGCATTTTTGCAGTTAATTTAGTGTGGAATTACATACCACAATTAATTCATTATTCAAAAAGAAATATCAGGTGAAACAAGAGTCTAATAAATAGCTGACAATGGTAGCTCCGTCGAGTATAAGACAACATATTCATATTATTGGGGGTTTTGACTTGGAGTAAAGTGAGGGGAGTTAGAGAGATTATTGAAGCTGCCTCGGTGGTGTATGGGTCTAGCATCTCTACCTGAAAAGTAGGAGACCTGGGTTCAATTCCCGGCTGAGGTAGTAAGATTTTTTTTTTTTTCTGGCTGCCTGTGCATTCCTTCATTCACTTCTTTCAATTATTTTTGCCTTGCTCCAAAATTTAATTTGTCTAATTTTTGATTGAAGTTCAGTATTCATCAGAAGTCTTTATCCAGGACTTATTAGACATAATTCTTTAAGGACCATAATATTCTAATGACTACGAGAGTCTGGGGGAAGAGAGGTGTTCCATTATATTATATTTTTAGAACTTAGGAATGAAATTATATTATACAGAATATCACATTAAA
>KZ807677.1:225639-239197 GCA_000696205.2 Oncopeltus fasciatus | reverse complement strand
GATAAGTTGAGAATAGGTGTAGGCCATATATATATATTACTGTAAATATTTTACTAGTTAGTAGATATTTTACCATTAAATTGCAGGTGAACCCCGATTTCAACATTTGAGACATAAAAGCCATTTTTAATTATATATCCTTGTTCTTTAATAACAAATAATGGCTAATAACATTATTTAAATGCATTCTGCTAAGGCAGAAAGAAGTGCTTATTATCTATAAGGAGATACATGAAATAAATTACCTCAATATAAATAAAAAAACACTCCTATTTTTATTTGTTAGGACCCTTGTATAATTAATAGTAATTTGGATTACTCCTTTATTGGAAGTTAATAAAATATAAAAATGCATTGCTTCTTCTTATATCGTGGCATATTTTTGGAATGAAAAAATATTTGTATATTAACTGGATTTTTATTAAACTAACTCTCGGCTGTAAAACAATTATTCAATAATTATGACATGTATATACTGTTTCTCTCCTTCTTAGCCTCTCCCAGGGTTTAGTGAACCTGCGGTTTCTGGCATGGCTCAGGCCAAACAACCTTTTGTTCTATGCAAGCTCGGCCATAACCTTACATCTCTTGTAATCCCCAGCCACCAAACACAAACTTCTTCTAGCTCCACACTTCTTAATCCCACCATAGCCCTCATGTAGTTTACCCAATATTAACTTCCTACCCATGCTAGGAAGAAATATCCACATATCAGAGGGATAAAACATCTTTCCCGACAAATTTTTGATCACATAAATGAATTCCAAGAGCTGCATCCTGAGCCTCAGGATTCTTGGAGTGAGATCATCGAGGTGCTTCTCACAAAGTAGAGGCAATGGATTATGGTCAGTCAAAATTCAAAATCTAAACCCCACAATGCAGGAGCAGAATTTCTCACCCCGAGAGCTTTTCTTTCAATAAAAGAGTACTGACTCTCCTCTGTCTTTCTAAGACCCCAGGGCACAAACTCGACTGATGTTCAGCAGCTGTCGGCCTCGTACCTCTAATCGAGGACCACTCCCAGACCATCGAGACTAGCATCCGCCAAAACCCGTGTGTCTCCCTCTGATGGTCATAAAAAGTAAGGATCGGCGGGGAGACAAGTTTGCTCTTCAACTTTTTCAAACAGCAGTGAAGTTTAACATCCCATAACCAATTTAGACCTTTGCAAAGAAGTTCCCACAATGGAGATACCTCTTTTGCAAAGTTGGGAAAAAAACTTTTGTAATAACCCTATGCAGTTCCATAACATTCATAGGTGCAGGTATTTTAAGGATCGCAGCTACCTTATCATTCACCTGGATACCCTTGTCAGGTGTTTTATATGCCAAGAATTTTACTGTTGTAACCCTGAACTCGCACTTGTTCAAATTCAGCACGATCCAATTTTTCCAGCACCTTCTTAAAGCCAACGAACATGCCCCTCCCGAGTACTATCCCAGATCAAGGAATTATCCAACAAGGTTACCACTCCCTTTAATCCCTCTTACTCCTTCATAACTCTCTTATGATATACTTCAGGTGCACTGCTGATTTCAATTTACAGGTACTTCCCGAAGAGAGTAATAAAATTTGTTACGAGGTCACAAAATCCAAATGTAGTTTGACCTAAAAATAGCCATTCCTGAAATGGATCTTACTGAAATACCTCACTTTAGAAATGTGATTAAGGATGTCGTCCACAGACGGTAAGATCTACTGCTCATGCTTAACAGACTTGTTCGGCTGGGTATAGTTCATGATAATACGGACCTCACCACTGGGTTTCGGTACAACCATCATGGCAATACAGTTAGTAGGCTCTTCATTACGGGTGACATTAACCCCAGCTTTTGAAGCTGTTTAAGCTCTTACACAGTCTTTGCTTTAAGCGTGAACGGAATTCTAAGTGCTTTATAGCTTATGGCTTAGCACCCTCCTTAAGAGCAATACAATACTTGTAGTCTTTCATCAGCCTTAGCTCTCAAATCAAATTTGAGTATTCTTTCATTATTTGCTCAGTTGATACTACGCCCAAGAATAAAATTAGCTCTAGCTTCTCAATAGTGGCTGCTGCTTTCCCTCAATCACCTCTATCCTTAAACCTCCAAAATATCCACCAATCCTTAAAACTCCAAAATATCCTTCCCTATGACAGTCACACCATCAACTCCAAAATCTACTATGTAATTTCCTATATAAATTCCTACCATCTAGGAGCCCCTAGCTGCCTACACTATTGAGCTCATAACTTACCTCCTGCACTCAGTCGGCACAGCTGTAAACCCCCACGGCCTGAACAGGTCAGGAGGGGCAGAAGTGTGTGAAGGTTACATGGGTTACATCCGCCGCAGCCATAGCATCTGACCCTGACCGCTGGATCCCTCAGCATGCTGGTACGGCCACAATTCTGACTAAGTCGATGGACCTTGGAACGCCTCCAACATTGGTAACCAGAATGCTGAAGCTATCCTCACACCAAGTCGCTCTGCTCCATTGGGGAAAAAGACTGAAGAAACCTCTGCTGCTTCTTCCCGGACATGCTGTGCAAAACTCGCTCTTTGACAGCTCCTTCTTTTCTTCTTGAAGTCTCTCTGACAGGATGGTCCTTGGATTATCTTGTGCATGATCAAGAACTATTTCAGTGTCTCGAACTTGCATCTGTTAGACATCTTATAGAGATCCGAGGTAAAGGACTGTACCACCTCTCTTGGTATTATTTTTCTTCGAAAAGATCTTGACCTACTTAATAAATTATCTTTCCTAGTAAAGTATCTCTCAAACAAAATCATAACCTCTTCGTTGGTAAACTGTTATAACTTCGTCATCTTGAGATGGAGCAATAAGTCCTCGACTTCTTTACCCATTGTTCACGTAGGCTTCGTCGGTCGTCAGAAGAAGCCATCACATGATGTGCGAAAGCTCGGCAAAAAAGAACAATTTGACTCGGTCCAACCCGGAAGATGAAATGGTAAATACTTCTTTACCCATTGCGTACAGAATGGAGTTGACCTGATAATAGTCTGCAATGGTATCAAGAAAAATTGCCTTTCCGTATCTCTCACACAGGACATGCCTCCTTGCCCAGTCTAAGTTACCAAATCCAAAATTACCAGGAGGGTTTAATGATACTGCCTTGAATGTTGGTTCTTGCTCTTATGACACCATGCATTACTTCTTATACCATGGCATATTTTTGGAATGAAAAATATATTTTTACATGTACTGAGTTTTATTAAACTGACTCTCGGCTAGAATACAATTCTTATTCAATCATTTTAACATGTAAATACTCAAAAAGCATAAAAAGTGACTGGCAATTAACACTAACTATTAAAAAAAAAAAAAGAAGTCTCTATAGAATGAGAAGATACTTTAATTATAAGTATTCTTATAATTGGTTGAAAATTGATTTTCTTCTAACTTCTAATTTTTGCAAACTTTAAATTAATCATTTATTTAATAAAATTACAGTCCATTATTGCTGTTATTATCCATATTTTCTCCCCCCCCCCTTCCCTTAACTTTAAAAATACTGAACAAATTTAATGAAATTAAGAAAGCATTTAATTTTTGTCCAAATGTTTAAACTTTTCAGTCTTCAGTTCAAAATCTAAGAATTCAACCTGCAGGTCTGTCATTATTTATTCTGAACATAACATACAAACCTACAGTCAGTTCTTAATGACTTTTGTTTTACAGCTTGTCATTTCAATAGTTGACAACACTCCAAATTTCATCCAAATATTTTCAGTAGTTTTGATGTTATGGGGAATTATTTTTTACTTTTTTGTTTATATTAATTTGTGATTAATGCACATTAATGAACAGTAAATTTTGTTTTAAAATTACAGAATTAATAGCAGCTGAAATTTGAAGCTACCAATGAATAATTTTCCTATTCCTCCTCCCAAAATATCAAAGCTTTTTATGTTTTGGATGCTTTAATATTAATTAAGGGCAAGAAAAACTCGCTGAGTCAAGACTTGATTATTGAGATACAACTGTTATTACAGATTTTTGGCATCATTAATAATTTTAAATAGTTTATAAATAACCTTTTTACATTAGTGGAGGAAACCCAGTTAAGCTTTGCATTAAGAAAGTTTTCATGTGTAATACATATTTGGAAGCCTGTCAGAGACCTTTATTCTCACAGTTTATGAGCAGTCCCTTAACTTTATCTAAAATCAACTATTTATTTGGAACTAATAATTACACCCACAAATCATTATATCTGTACTTTAAGAAATAAAAACCAGACAGGCTTCTGATGGAGTAAAGGTACGGGTAAAATATTTGTAATAAATTCAGATAAAAATATATTTTTAGTTATAAAATTGTCCAGCCAAAATGCTCACTAAAGCTGAGGGGTAGAATAATTGGCACTTATACTAAAAGAAAAGCCAATGCCAGTCTTGAAGCACTGTAGAATAGTATACTGGCTTTCCTCACTCAAAAGATTGATATGCTGATGGCATTTGTGACTTCTAGTAGAAAGGTGTTTAAGTAATGGTTCTTATATAGAAAATACCTGGACTACAGTAATTAAACCTTAAATCCTGAAGCTATATGATAAAAAATAAATTTTAAAAGAGTAGAATTAAAAGGGACATCAATTTTAATACCTATATAGAATATTTTAGCAAGTTATACCCATAAATTTCTTTAATAAACTTTTGTTATTTTTTCCTGGCTGTACAGTGAAATATATGTTTTTTTTACCAGAGAAAGGAAAGAATTTAAGGTATAAGTTATCCATAGGGATGATAGATACCCATAGCACATAAGGATGTGCTCGTTACATTCACAATCAAAATAATATAAAAATGGCTCTGAATAATATATTATTGTTGTAATATAATAATAGCTCTGAAAACATGTCTAGAATTCACTAGAACAGAGTGAATAAAAACTTTTTTACTGGAACAGGATTAATTAATTTCAAAAGGGGAAACGAATCTAATGCAGATATTATCCAAGTAAAAAATGTTCATTATTCATTTAAAGAGTTTTCTAAAAAAAAAAGAAAAAAAAAAAAAAAACCACTAATAAACAATTAATGAGAGGGAATAGAATCAAAAATCTATCTGTCACAGCCAAGAATCGAACCTGGATCTCCTGCTATCCGGGCCGGTGCATTTACCAGTTATGCTACCAGGACACGCTAGATATCTCATTAAACTCCCTCTCATTAATTGTTTAAAATTTACGTGGGATAAAAAACCACAACCAAATAAAATATTTATAAAAAAAAACCCACTAATCTTTACACAATTCCTCTCCCAGGACCTTTAACAAAACCTCTCTTCTTTAAAGAGCTCAGCTGTGGTAAAAAAAGAAATGGAACGAAATGTGAAAAGATTGGAGTATTCAATTTAGATAAATCCTTTTCCAATATTGTTAATTTTCCCAAGTTCTCATTAAATCAAAAATTAAATTTTTTTATTGATGTATTGGAGTGAAGCTTTTTTGTTTAAGGATTATAAGACATAATTCTTAAATAGTAGAGTTAATCTTATATCTTTTTCTTATTTTCTAATGCACCTTTTTTTGACTGTATTATTATACAATGCACATAGATTTTCTTGTGAAAGTTTCATATAGCTAACTGTAAAAAAAAATTTTTTTCTTTCATTTTGATCATTTAGGGAGCTAAAACTTAAAAAGTTAAACACATCATAGAGCAAATGTAGTTTCTATACATGTGACTTACTGTAACAATTAAATTCTGAGACACTGGATAGCTAAGGAGTGTTAACTCTCTCCTCCTTCTCTACCTGTTTCACTGGCAGTGCTCAAAGAGTCCGGGAAAACCTGAATCTCAATCCACCAGTTATCTCCATTCAGTGCTGTCGCTCTAAAATTATTTCAGATGTTTAAAAGGTACAGAGCAGCAGTTGAAACAACATCAGCCCCCACCACAGTCTGAGTAAGCCCTTCTTGTCCCATACAGGGCTTCAACCTGATGACATATCTAGCCTATCCCATGCATACAATCACAATGAATTTCTCATCTACTTCAGCACAAAACTCATTTACCTCTGCTAAGATTCATTCACTTTTCATGCTCTGAATTTTTGGGAGAAAAAATTAAGTCTTTTGAATTGTTTTGCTTTCTGTGCCATGAACAAGCACTGACCTGACAATGACCTGATACAGGGGAGTTTTGTAAAACACGAGATGACAGGACTTTTAATGTATCTGTTGCTCTATGTTACCATTGGAGTTCAATTGCATTCCAAGGTATAAAAGTTCAAACTACTTTAAAATAATACCCCAACTTGATCTCTGGGGAGTGACCTTCTCAAACTTTAGAAAATGTCGTCAAATACTTTTCTTAGCCTTATTATACTGAAAAGACAAAAATTGTGAAATATTCACTCATATATATGTAGTATACTCAAAGAACATAGAATCTAGTTACTGGTTTGACGAATTCTTCGCTAATACGAAATTTTATTCCATTGGTGTAATTTCTCTCATTACAGCTGCAGAACTCTGTGACATACACCTTATTAAACCATCTTATCTCCTAGATAACAGGTTTGTCAAAAATGGGTGTCCAGTTGGATCAGGAGTTGACCTAAGGCTCTAGGTCGCTAATGTAAAGAATACTCCAAATTCTTAGTTCAAAATCTATTAGACAGAAATTATGTTGTTTCTGCAAAATTGACCAGCTACACTAAGTCAATATATAGTTTCATAACAATTATTAAGAGGAGAGGGTTTTTAACCAACTGCAAGGAGTCAGGTGGAGGAGCTGGTCCCTAAGAATACAGAGTGTACTGGAAATTTTAGTCAGCACTGAAGTGTTTTGTTGTGTTCAATACATAGGCTACTATGTGTGAGTGTTAGAGCAAGTGTTCTCCTAACATGTAGGACCAGTGGCTGTCAGTGATACAATAACCAAGTGAGAGGACCACAATCTCCCTAAGAGTAATCAATAAGCATTATAGATTAACCATCTTACACATTATTGAAGAATTATAAAGAGAGATAATAAATACTGATATTATATAATTTTACAGATTTTTTAATCTGTAAAATTTTCAAGTAAAATATTGATCATTATACATATACTGAATTGTAAGTATTACTATAATACTTACAATTCAAAATTCAAGAATATTTTCCTCTCCTTTAAATACAAATCCATTACTGTATTACTAATTGCAAAATAAATTATGCTTTTAATATATATTTAAAAAAAAAGAAGTTAAAATGTCACTAAAATTTAAATAAAATATTACTATTGAAATAGTTCCTAAAAATAATTCATCTACAAATCTGATTAAACTAATTCATTATTTTTAATTATTGCCTCTTCCCTTGATAATCTTAAGAACAGATTTGTTTCAACTGCAAATCAGAAGCTTTTAATATTGAAAAACATCAGTAGCTTTTATTTTGTTTTACAGACAAAATCTTGAAGAATTTTGATATTCTTATTTTTTTTTTATTTATTAAAATTGTGTTTCATTCTATTCTAGAAACTAGAATTATTTTAATTTACAAACCAAATTGCAAAAACAGAATTTTATAGATTTTAGACCACACTTAGTTCCAAAATGAAGACACGTGGTCCCTACTAACCACATAAATGAAGTGTACCTTTATGTAAAAAACCTTCGATACAATAGTGGAAACGCAAATTAAGTTGATAAGATATGGAAAGACAAGTGAAGTTGATAAGACATGGAAAGGCAAGCGAAGTTGATAGATATTGAAAGACAAGTATGTGCACTCTCATGCCACATCAATTCAATTAATGGATCAGCTTTCCAAAAAAAAAAAAAGGATCAATCGCATGGCTTCAAAATATTTTGTTACAGGTCCACTCACACTTTATAACACACTAAAAATATGAAATTGTTAAATACAATTCTCAACTTACTCAGAGCAAAAATATTAATATAATTTAAACCAATTCTAAAATAAAATAAGCCTTCTCATAAATAATTAAGTACAATTTTGAAAGAAAAATTAGTAACATGAGCAAATTTATGGATTGTTATTCAATAATATTAAGGTATTAGGATGCATGAAACGGGTATAATATTGAGCAAGTGCTCTCATGAACACAGGGGAGGCTCCTTCTTTTTTTTTTTTTTTTTTTCAGTTTCATCATATGTGGTGGAATGGTATCCAATCTATATCTGAACAGTTCTAGAAGCTAAAATCAATCATATTATCTCTCTCAAGCTACTTCCAGACGGCCACCTTCTCATATTCCTTCTCTTAAATTTCATTCTAAATCATTAAACCAGAATTCAGTAAAACTTTTATAATAATTTTATTAAAAACTATCTAAGATCCTTTTAGTTTGGTAACCTAAAAATTAGTTGGACCAAGACAGCATTATTACAAATAAGTTAATTTATAATACTTTTGCATTCATGCACAACTGGGAAACGGTATAAAAGAGCATGTGCAAGAGGGTTAACTAATAGAGCTGTCTTAGTAGGTCAACAAACAGTTTACTAGTTTGTTGATTTTGTTCAATAACTGCCTACTTCTTTTATTGGTTATGATAATGTCTAAGTAATGACATACTGTAACTTATGATAGAAGTGCTGCTTCTTGTTATGTTCACAGGTTTACTCAGACTTAGATCTCCTGGCTTGTAAATAACACCAGCCACAGCAGCAGAAACTCGCAGTTATCTTCAGATCCCCTACTTCAGACACTCTGCCACTTTTTACACATGACAGTAGATAGGACAAGGTGCAGGTAGCTAAAAATCCAGAGCTGCATAGAACTCCTCAGTGACCTATAGGAGTGGGATCCTGAGTCACATCGCTTCCCTTGGTCAACCTTCGGTCCTAGACCTCCCTTTAGGCTGTCTCTTAGTTGTCTAACCATAATGGCATTGACGGCCAAGAGACACTGACCGTACAGTATTGACTAGTGGACCTATGGGTTCTAACAGAAGGATGTAATATTCTCTGCTAAGTTCAGTCTCAGTATCATAAGGCTCAACTGGTTATAGGCTAGCTGTTTATGGTTCTGACACAAGTCCCACACTCACCCTCGAGATAACCCTGAAAAAAAGCTAAAGATGCACCTGATCGCCACATTTAACTGAAGCCAAGAGAAGAAACTCATTTAACTAATGGAAAGAACAAAGCTGAGAAATGTCAAGTCCTGGTCTGAGCCTCTCATTCAGTCCCTCGCCGAATCTGAGGCAAGCCCAGAAATTATCCAAAGAGTATGGTTATGAATACTTCCCCCAGATCTGCAGTATTTTAGCCAATTATCAGCTACACAAAGCCAATGGAACCAAAATCCAAAAAAAGGACCTTCATTATTGCAGATATCCCACATTGAACTACTCTTCAAACTGAAAGAATGTCTCCCAGATAGTAATGAAGATTTTCTGCGTAAAAGGACACACCAAAGATGCCCAGGTCCTCAGAATCTGTAATATACCCAGGTATGGAAAAAACCAAATGGAAAATGTCAGACGGGCTTGGCTTGAGAAGTGAGCACAAATCTAGATTTAATACCTCTGATGCCAAGAAGTTGTTCAACCAGGCTCAATTATCAGTCTCACAAGATTGAACCACCATTAGGGAAAAACATTCAACAATCCTTTGTCAGCAAAGACTGGCAACATGCGATTTTGCCCAACTACATGAAAACAAGAAAAGGAACCTCAACCTGGTCTGGCAGTACTGCACTGTAAAGCTAGACTTGTGTGTGATGCATAGACCATTTAAAGCCATATTTTCTCTTGTAGCAAAAGATTTAGGGGCGGACTAAGCGATGACCCTACAATTAGACTAGGAAAATATGCTTGACTTGTCAATAGTCAGCTGCAAGTGATTCATTTTATATATATGAACTATATTTTTGGCATTAGTAGATAGGGTCAATAAAGACTTGATGATAATTTATAATTAAATCAACCTCAGTAAATTNTATATATATATTGGGCTGCAGGCTTACAATGTTTTTTTATCTTGTTCTAAATTTAAAATTGACATACTTTTGTTTATCAGATTTGTTACATTATTGTATAGTTGAATTCTCCATTCAGAAATAGTTCAACAAAATAAAGGTTATATATAAAGTAAAACCAGCTGGGTAACAACATAAAAGGCTATGAGGGGTGAGCTAACAGAGCAATCTTCTTCTTTTTTTGTTATAGTTTAAGAGAGATTGTAAATATTAACAAACAGCAGGTACTGCATAAAGAGAACTGATTCTCATGTTTGTTGGTTGCCTCATGTCCAATCCCCATATCAATCTCAGTTCTCACGGCTAGTCGCCGGTATCAGCGACAATAGTAGAGACTTGGAGTTGCACTGTAATCTTCTGTTTATCTGATATGGGCCTTACTTCAGACTCAGCCTTCTTCTCTCGGCTGTCTCTTAGTCCTATATGGTGTGGGAGCCAAAGTCGCATTACAACTTCGGGTCGCTTTAGGTTCAGGTCTGTCTCGCCAAACTACCATAGGCAGTTAAAAGAAGCCAACTTGAACTATTTTTGCTGGCTGACTTACAGTCGGATTTCACACCTCAGGGCCTACCTCTCTTGCATCTTCAATCCTACTGAAAAAATAACTATTTATATTTATGTTTGGACCCTTCAGACGCCATATCGAAAATAGATATTCGCAAGGCCTGACAATACACACATACACACACAAAAGCATGAACAAACACTCCTAAGTATACAAAATTTTAAAAACTGACTGAAGGCTAATTTATTGTCACTGTCTGATAAGTTGAGAATAGGTGTAGGCCTTTCATGTAATATTTTATTTATTATCAACAACAATTGTCAACCCTAGCAACTCAATTCAACGCTTTGTCCAAATAGGATAATACTGAGAAAAGTATTATTCAATTTTAATTTATCCTTTAAATAAGTTATAGGAACACTTTCTCTCTTATAAAGAAAAACAAATAACATAAACCATCTTCAATACTGGCTTATTTTAAATATATTACCTTATTGCTCATCTTTGCCTCCAAATTAGAAATTACTTCCTGAAAATGAATTCATATTAAATAAATAAAATTGTTTCTATTGGTCACAACTTTCTGTATTTGTAGGATGAGAGAGCTGTTGACTGTTTTTGGGTAAAACAAAAAATAGTCCTCTCATACCTTCTCCGTCTTCATTGGTTTCTGCAAACCATCTTCTGTTGGCGAGCGCTTTCGGACATTGTCCATCTTCTGGCCGAATACATGCGTTCACTGTCACTGTCTGTATTCAACTGCGTTTGTATTCTGTGAGTTAGTTGTGTCAGGTAGCAGTAACGGTCACTTTTGTCGGCGATAAGGTCTGTCGCACGTGCGAGTTATAAGGGTCAGAGTCCATTTCCAGGTATAGGTTGAGGTAGGTATTGGTTGTCCGAAAGCGCTCGCCAACAGAAGATGGTTTGCAAAAACCAATGAAGACGGAGAATAGAAGGTATGAGAGTTCTATATTCATTGGTGGTAGAAATAACCTTTTAAAAAATAGTCTATCATAAAAATGCAAACATATTTTACAAAATGTTTGTTTATAAAAGAAGTTGTCTAGTGTTGGAAATTCATTTGTACCCAGATTATGAAACATATAAGGCACAAAAATAGATGTCAAAAGAACAATTTTTTTAAATGTTTGCTAGTTCAATATTTGATAGCTAGGTAAAGAAAAAAGCTTGCCAAGAATTACAGCAAGTGCAGAAAATATATGTTGGTAACAACTATTAATAACTACAACAGCAAATGGAAACCTTGTACATACATCTCCATTTACAGTAGTGTACTACATACTGACACAAAGAATAATAAACGTAAGCATTTGAGTATTTTCTTTCTGGTTGGGTTTATTTTCCTATTTTACAGTTGATAATAGTAGTTAAAGATTTTTTGTGTTTGTCAGTAATGACTTATCAGTGGAATATTTAAAATGAATACTTTATTCAGTAATTTAATAAAACCATATTTCATAAAGACAGGTATAGATAAAATAGTCTGATAGTTTTAAAAGACAAAATGAAGCCACACAATGATTATCACACGAGTTAAGTGTACCCACAGTCACTGTTGATCATGTAACTTGGGAATTGATTCTATGACAGCCACAGCTCCCACATTATTTTATTTTATTTATTTTTTTAGGAGAATATCACCAAAACAAAACAGGGATTCTTCCAGGAGAAAACCAGTTGTTTTGTATGACTAATAATGAAGAAATTTATCNTTTTTTTTTTGAGAATATAAAACATAATTCCCACAAATTGTAACAAAAATAACAAGACCAAAAATAAAGTATATTTATCTAATGTGCTTATAACTATAGATGAATAATAAGTGTAATTGAAGAAATCACTTGAATATCTCTATTAGTAACAAGGTGGATGGGATTATCAGTCACATTGAAAAAGAAAAAGGAATAATGAAATGCCAACCTTTTCAGAATATTTAAATCCTTCCCCATAGCACAAAATAATAGTATACAAAAGACAGTCACAGAAATAAATAATTAAAAGTTGTATATTACTGAAATATTTTATTTCTTGTAATAATCCAAATTATAATTTATAAACAGTAATATGTAAAACCATTGTCAATTTGCAACTTAAATATAATATAATGCGGCTTATAAAAAAATTGATAACTTTTTATTTTTGTATACTTCAATGTTCTAGTTGATGCTAAAAAGGAAATGAAAATGTCTCAAATGATGGCATTTAAGAGCAGACAATTATCACTGGTAACCACATTCCACCTCCTTAAGGGCTTAATAATAAAACAAACTTATCTTTATTATTCTCTAGTATGAATCTCTAGTTCATTAACGACCCCACCTGTTTAAAGACTACTTAGTCTAGTGAGACCTGGAAAAGAGGGCTTTCAAACCTTCTGGTTTCTGCAAGAGGTTAGAAAGCACCTGGTTAATCTAAATAAGGAACACAGCTAAGCCCATGATACTACTTTGGACATCAACTATGGAAGCAAGAAAGATACTGTATGTTCATAGAGATGGCCACTTTATTCAAAGTCAGAATTTCAAGCCGGCAGATATGAACTGTTTTTTATTTTATTTTAATATTTTGAAAATAGCAATTTAAGTTAACTACAAGCTCAAATAGTTTCAGTTTTCATTAGTTATAAGGAAAATCCTTACTACCTGGTGCACACAACAATTAAGCTCTGTATAATTTTAATATTTTCCAAGAATAATAAGGAAGAGTATATGCTTAGTCTATGATGGATTTTTAGTTGTAACAAATTTTTATAGACCACTACCTATTTGTACTGGCTATTTATAATGCAAATTTTAATTTATGCAAAGAACCTGAACTTCTTAAGGTTCCTTCCTTAAAGATCAATTAGCATTTAAAAAAATTAAATTATAATAATCTACTCAAAACTGCCTCCAGCTAACAGATTTAGGATAAATATGTGTGTATTAAATGTATATTTTTAAGAAAGGAAAAAATATTTTGAAGCTGAATAATTGAATAATTAGATATGAAAAGAAATTTCTCTGAACTTCTTAATTCATTCAAAATATCTATATATTAATCTGAACAAATATTTAATTATATAGTGGAATAGAATAAGAAATAAATACA
>KZ807677.1:209393-220778 GCA_000696205.2 Oncopeltus fasciatus | reverse complement strand
TTAAAAAAAAAAAAAAAAAGTTTATAAAAGGCTGAATAATATAGGTCATTTTGATATAATACACATTTTACATACAAACAGTCAAACTTTATTTTAAGATGATTTATTATGTGGATATGCTTGTGAGTAAATTGACTAAAATACAATTTTTGGATAAAGATCATATTAATATATATATGTGATATAAAGAAGACTTATGACCTTATTGTTTTAAGATGTCACCTTAAAGGATTCGAATTGAATTGAATATCATTAATTTTTTTTTTAAATTCCTCTTTTCTGTATTGGATCTCCCTTGGATTCCATTTCAAAAATAATAATCACGATCATTAGATTGTGATAGGAACGATAGGCGTAATACTAACACATAATACTGAAAACGAAAAAGTTCAACACAATTGCCAAGGGGGGAAAGCTCAAGAACGCTTAGTACAGCAAACTCCAGAATTTGAAGGTTATAATGTTGAATCTAGATAGGGGGCATGCATTTTGTTAAGAGATAGTATGTACATGGAGCTACAGTAAGCTATTGTCAAAAATTAAAAGATAAATATAATAAATTATGTGACTCGGGAATAGTCAGCTTGAAGTATAAATATCAAATCAAATATTGTCTGATTGTTTTAAGTTTATAGAAATTAAAAAGGTTATTATAATTTACAATAACCAAGTATTAATGTACTAATAACTGGTGATTTTAACATGAATGTTTTAGTTCTGGATCTTGGGCTGAGAACTGATTCTTGTTTTTAGAATGAGGCATAAACTCAGTCAAGTGTTACATTGTTTCACGAAATCCCTTAATCTTTCATAAGTACTTTTGTTTCCCATTCATCCTAGATCCTAAAGAGCCAAGAACTTTAAAAAAGATGTACGTCACATAGTTTAATCGGATTAGATGTAATCGTTGCCCTTGTTCCTTAAGCTATACAGTGATATTCTAGGGAGCTCTAGTGATGACCTAGTCCTTCATTCAACTTTCTCATATTTTTTCACAGTAATCCGTAAAATACTTTTTTCTGATTGTTCTTTTTCCTAGCTTGAAAATGAACCGTGTCCAATTAGGGCCAAGAAAGTTTCCACTCTTTCGTTGTATGTGGTTTCACTTTATGAGATGAAAATTAACTCTAAGATTTAGACAGGAACTTTTTCAATTTTTTCTATTTCTCTCAGTTTTCATTTTTATCTCACTAGCTTAGTATAATTGCATTTTGATTATGTAGCTACCCACTGCAACTGAATAATGTGTTCTGATTTTCAATTGATCTGCTCCAAACATAATAAATATGTCAAGTTACGAGTTTCTTAAAAAATGTATTTTAACCATAAAATCAAATGTTTGTAGAACGAATATGATTGAGAAATGTTTGTGGTTTTAGTTTTTATAAAATTTGGTTGCATGGAATATCGTTGGTATATAACGGGTGACGCTTTAATAACTAAAATTTTATTTTATAAAAGTAAACATGAAGAAAATGTCCATAAGTGAATTGTCATCTATGAATGACGTCGGTGGTAATTCTAAAAATCAATTTCTTTTCTCTGTTCATCAGAACCCCTTCCCTCGTAATAATATAAAATCACTATAAAAAAAACGATATCTATAATTCTACCCCCCCCCCTCTTCTAGATTGCCCCCACAATCCACGAACACTAACCCAGTAGGGGATAGTCAGTGGTTGGGCTCTACCTGATTTCATTATGAATAGGCAGAACTTCGGGGGGAAAAAAAAATTATGAGTTTAGTCAAGTAAGAATTTGGGTTGAGCCAATTATGAACAGAAGGCTTCCTTTTGTAGTATATTGATTAATCTTTAAGGTAGGTCGGGAGAAATAAAGTTTCAGGGTAGCCCCTTAAATAGTATCCAATAGCAGGGTAACTAAATCTTTAGGATAATATACTACAGATTTTTAAGCAAAGATCCTAGCCAACGATGTGGACATTAGCAGAAATTTACACTAAGGGTGTTATGCGCTCATGCAGTGACTACATAAATCGTCTAATAGTTGCTAACAGGAATAATTGAGTCTCTCTTATCTGAGTACAATGTATGCACATTGGTTCAGTGCTTTAATGCAGAGCATCCAAAGCCTTATTCAGGAAATAAATTACTGCCTGAGAATAAGGGAAGTAGAAAACCCCCTGGAAGAATAAACCAATTTATAAAATTTTCTGGTAATAAGATCAAAAGTCTTGATCAATCACCACAGAACAGAGCTAGAGATCCTTGGTCTCACTTCTCACAGAGCATTGTCTTCTTAAATACAACTTAAAGAAGGTGGGATTAGAAGAGGACAAACTGAAGGCTATGCTTGGAGGAAGAAAAGAGCAGAAAACATTTGGTCTGACTGAGGAGCACTTTCCAATAGTTAAGTACAATTATTTAAAAAGGTCACTGTTAAACCTGAGGCAAAGTTTATGATAATGTGATGACCACTAAGACTTACAGATCTTTATTAAGTGTCTAAAATCCTCTGTAATGTAAGGACTTGGTATTACAAAAGAACCTTTTAGGACTAAGAGATCAAGAGCTGAATTAGGTCCTGCCCATTAAAATAAAAATAAATTGAGCTTAAAAATTTATTCTTTTGAAATATTATCATTCGCATTGTATTTAAACTATCTCTTAAAACATACACATATAATCTATTTTTTTATAAATGAGATGTCATAACATAAGGTGTGTGTGTGTATTTGGACAGGAATCAGGCATATATAAATAAAACAACATAAATAATTCATAACACTTAAAGATGTTTATGATTTAATTTTTTTTTAAATTATATATATAAAAAACACTTTAAACAGCATGGGTATATCACACCATACAACCTTTGTATACTATCTCTGAATTCTTAATGGTAACGTGGTAGTACAATGAATGCTGAGGCAAGAAAATTCGGTAACTAAGCAATTAAGAAAAAAAAATCAGACAATTTAGTTTATCTATTTAATCAAAAGATATAATGAGGTAGAAAAATTC
Source organism: Oncopeltus fasciatus (assembly GCA_000696205.2). Taxonomy (NCBI): domain Eukaryota; kingdom Metazoa; phylum Arthropoda; class Insecta; order Hemiptera; family Lygaeidae; genus Oncopeltus; species Oncopeltus fasciatus. The sequence continues at coordinate 217,794 of KZ807677.1, read as the reverse complement.
AAATGCAGATTTATCTAATTATTAGTAAAATAAGATCACAATTTAAAAATTATGTTTGGAATATTTTATGATCCAATGACTCGGAGCATAACACCTAATGGTGTATTTTCTTCAATATAACAAACATGCATATTTCACATATAAGGTTTAATACACTTTTAAAGTACAACAACTTTACCCATTTTAAATATATCAAGGGTAAAAAAACAGCTATTTTTTAAAAATTTTATTTTAAGTTAGATCTTATTTAAATATTCTTTCTTATAATTTCATTCATTTATTATTTTCCATATACATAAAAAAGTATACACCATAAAACACACTCACACAGAATTTTATTTAACATTTAAACTTTCCTATAAACAGTAAATTATAAATTCAACTTGCAATGTACAAATAAACTATTCATTACTTCTCAATAATTGCACTCAACCATGACAACATCCCGGCCAAATCAACAAGAAACTTATCACAAGAATTCACATGTTACAATTTTGTTTTTTAATAATATAAATTTTTGTATCATTAAACCTTCCCAAAACTCTTTTATCGTTGTTGCATACTGTTTCGATAAAAGATTTTTCCCTTTCTAAAAGTATATCTAACAAAAGTTGGCCCCCTATGGTCACAAATAAACTATAGTAATTAAATATTTTCTTAATTCAAATAGATGCCTACAAATTATTGATACAGCAATGTACCAAAAACATTAAAAGAAACAAATAAAAATAACATTCATATTTCCTACTATTATTGTAAATACAGTTTTAAAATGCACCAATGTAGCATTGCAAGTATTAGTTATTCAAGCTCCTTATAAATATAATACACTTATCCATTAATCTATTTCACAATTAATTATGAAAAAAACACAGAATAACAGGCACATCAATGTAAAAAAGAAGTTTCTATAAATATGAAATAATATTAAATTGTATCTTAAAATAGTACATCAAATTTGAATATGAACAAGTATATAAGATTAAATTTTAAAACTAAAAAAAAAATATATATATATACAGAATACAAACGCAGTTGAATACAGACAGTGACAGTGAACGCATGTATTCGGCCAGAAGATGGACAATGTCCGAAAGCGCTCGCCAACAGAAGATGGTTTGCAGAAACCAATGAAGACGGATAATAGAAGGTATGATAGTTCTATATTCATTGGTAGTGAAAATAACNTAGTGTAAATTTAGTTTACAATTTTTTATTGAATAACTAGGATTAAAAAAAAAAAAAAAACATGACATAATTGATGAAACATCAAATATTAGCAAACAGTATTGAATGAGTAATATAATTTTAACACCAAAAACAAAATTGTAACTTAAAAAATTAATAGTTAGCTGGTAATTCCTATGATTTAAATGGAAAAACAAGAGGTTGAAATAAATGTACATATTAAAGACAACATATAGTAAGAAAAATATATGCACATGCTCACACACACACACACAAAATCATTTAGCTTCATTTATAAATCCACATGTATACACACAGAAAGGGAATTTCTGACTGCAGATTTGAAGATGCTTTTAACTCATTTAATAAAATCAGTAACTAATTATACTAACTGTTTTTTTAGCCAAATCTTTTAAATGCATTAAAGTCATTCATCCAACAAGGTTTTTAAATTTCAAAGGAAAATATTTAAACTCATAAAATACATCACAATTAGAAATGCTGCTAAAATTTATTTGCAGTAATTAAAAAAAATATTGGCGATATTTGTAGATGCTAGTTATTATACATCCCTTGCTTTTATTAATATGTTCAGTAATTACTTTTTTTTTTTTTTAAATGCTTATGTTGTATTCAGTCATGGCTTGTTTTAAAGGAATTTGAGTTAACTTGGGAACAGGAAGGAGAGGGGAGATAACTTTTGAACATGTCCACAACTCTGTTCATATTATCCATTATATAGTATCTAGTTTGAGAACGTAACATATAACTTATAGTGTCTAGGTATCGAGAAGAAAACTCATTAACAAAAATAGTTATTAGAATATTTATCTAATAATAAAGAGATGAACAGTTAACATAGTTGATTTTATAATAAGTTATAAAAGTTCTTATGAACTTATTCAACAAAAATTTTAAATAGTCAAGATTGATGCTACTAAAGATAAAAAAAATCACAGACTATCCCTCAACTCTCGTGGAAATGCGATAGAAAAAATTATTCATTGCCATATCACTTTCTGACATGGCAACTACTAAAACCTAAAACTATGAAAAATTTCGGAATCCTAACAATTAACTAATAGGGAAATAAAATAAACCTAAAGGAAAATTACCAAGAATCTATATTTGCTTAATTTTAATAGTGGTGATTAATTCAAACAAAGGTTTTTGCAGTAAACATACTTCCACAATTAAATTGTAAAGTATAATCCTTTCAAAGGACATGATTACACATTAGGATTTTTTCCACCCAAGAGTAATATATAAATAAATATAATATAAAAAGTAAATATGGTTATTTTATCAGTATTTAAAAGTAAATATGTAATTATTACCAGGAATAAATGATAGTGAGAATAAAATAGTAGTATGAGGTTTATTTGTGTGTGTCTGTGTATATGACTGGGTGATGTGTTCATACATGCATGCGTGTGGATATCGATAACTATTTATCTCAGAAGTCTTCTTCAACTTCTTGAGAGCTAAATTCTAGAGTATTATTAGAAGTTTCCTAGGAAATTATCTGAAATTTGGAAAATATAACATATTAACCCCCAAAATAATTCTTTACTATAATTTTAACAGGAAGCCTTTCCCAATCAGAGTATGAATCAGTACATTCAATTAAAACTGACCATGTAATTTGATTTCAAATCTTACAATGAAATAATGTATGAATAAGCTTTGAATTATTTTATTTTAACAAAACAAACTTTTGCAGAATCTTATAAACTTGCTTGTCTCTCTCCATCTCTCCAAAAAACTATTTATGCAAATATGGGAATATAACTTTAAAACATTAGATCTGAAATTTATAAGTTTATCTTGAAAATAAACCACAAATAAGAATATCATTATTTTAAATAATATAATTTAAAAAATCACAGAAAGAAGATTGTGGAATCTATGACTATGCATAATTTTTGACAACTTGCACAGTAAATTAGCATTTATTTATTAGGGTAGTACTAATATATATATATACTCACACATAAGAAAAATAGAAAATACATTAAATATTCAAAAAGTGGCACTCATGCAATTGAAAAAAACATCAACATTAATTAATGGCTATACCTAAAATTTTGAATTAAAAACCAAATAATAATTTAGCTTTTGAAAATAGTGAAGACAAACCTAAAAATCAAAATAAAAGTATAAGGTTTTATTATATAAACTCTGGTACCAGAAAGTGATATGTATGGCATAATTGACAGACTATTTTAAAAATCTAATACAATTTATAAAAGGTATTAAAAAAATATAAATTTATTTTATGAAACTTACAACTTGCCCCACTTTATGGTGTATTTTCTTCAATATAACAAACATGCATATTTCACATATAAGGTTTAATACACTTTTAAAGTACAACAACTTTACCCATTTTAAATATATCAAGGGTAAAAAAACAGCTATTTTTTAAAAATTTTATTTTAAGTTAGATCTTATTTAAATATTCTTTCTTATAATTTCATTCATTTATTATTTTCCATATACATAAAAAAGTATACACCATAAAACACACTCACACAGAATTTTATTTAACATTTAAACTTTCCTATAAACAGTAAATTATAAATTCAACTNTAATTTTTTTTTTTTTTCAAATATAAACTTGTTTCACTATATAATCTATGGTGCAATATAAGCCAGTACTGTAATATACTAATTTTAAATTAAATATCAAGAATTTTATTTTTGAATACATTTTTGTGTGTAGTTGTTATATTTAAATACAATTATTGCATTAAAAAATAGGCGTATTGAGAGACCAAGAGGTCTATAAGATAGTATATTACTTCTATAGTTCTGATTTATTTATTTTTGCCACAATTAGTAGTGTAAATTTAGTTTACAATTTTTCACAAAAACCTTTATGAGCTAAAAAATAAATTATTTTTGGAAACCTAGAAAATTGTTTAAAACTGTAAATTACAGCAAAAAAAAAAATCCTTTTGCATAACTACATTTAGTCTTGTATAACAATTCTGAAGCATTATGTCTTATGGAGCCAAGATTCAGGTTAAAAAACAAAAACTAACTAAATGACTGAGTTTTGTACAATGCAGTAGATATTTTTGTAGATAAGCTATGGTTTTCTTGTCTGAATTTAAAGAAAAATTGGTGGTACTATTGAAAAGATCACTCATGTAAACTAAGTTCACAATAGCAGACCTCGTATTACACATTTGTAGTTTGTTTTCATTGTTATAATTATCAAACTTCTGATGAGTTCAAGTATATTTATGAACTGAAGAAATTTTTCCGGATTTCAGCCAGGTTTAGAAAAATAAAATACTACTAAATTATTGGGTAAAGCAAATTTCTTTTTTTTATTACATGCTTTTTAATTTATTTGCTTATGCTGCTAAAAGAATAAAAAGGAAATTAGAGAAGAGATAAATAAGTCTATGGTTATGGGATGTTAATGTGGGTGTATCCATATTTTTGGCAAATAAAAATCAAGTCTTCCTACAAATATTTTTATTGTTCATGCAATTCAGTGATATTGATGTCTTGGCAAGATAACCACCCAGAGACACTCCATACCTAGCACCTAATGAAGGTATAAGTCCAAAAGATTTAATGAGCCAAATAAATAATTGAAAGAAGAAAAGTAGTAATTATGTATATTTAAAAAAAAAAAAAAAAAGTTTATAAAAGGCTGAATAATATAGGTCATTTTGATATAATACACATTTTACATACAAACAGTCAAACTTTATTTTAAGATGATTTATTATGTGGATATGCTTGTGAGTAAATTGACTAAAATACAATTTTTGGATAAAGATCATATTAAAACTTTATCAAAACATATAATTAATCAGCCAATAGTGTAATCTGGGGGGGTTTACTACATACTACATATATATGCGCCTTTCAGTGAGACATTACTATTGACTGGAGATCGCATTGTATAGAGCTACTTGAATGTTGGTGGATCGAGATAACTACAATGAATTAATTTAAGCATAAACTGCAACTAAAAAAATTCAGAGGGAGAGAAAGAAAGTGAGTGAACTAGAGGGGACAGAATTAATTAATCTGATGTGATATTGGCTCAAAGGTAAGTTTTTTGTTATTTTAAGCATAAAAATTTTATATATTAAACTATTTAGTTACAATGTAAATGGAGCCTATTATCAGAAGAAAACAGAGTTAACAACTCTATTTACACAAAGAAATTTATGACTGTGTGGATAATGCTCAATATAAAATCGTTATTTAAATTCAATAAATTATTTTATATGATTGCTTTAAAGTAGAGAATATTTAACAATTACAGATCACAACAACAAGCTGGAACCAGAGTAGAATATTATTTCAATAAAACAAACTCATTAAATGTCAGAGAAGACTAAAATTAAACTATGAAAACTTTTTTTAAATTTATTTTGTTTATTATTATCATTATTTTTCAGGAGGTAAATTTGTTGACCATCAAGTTTTATGACGAGAGGATTATCAGGAATTCATTCTTGGTAGTTGAAGAGTAAAAAACTTTTTTGGTTACAAATTAGTTTTTAACTCTTCAACTACCAAGACCAAATCCCTGATAATCCTCTCTTCTTATTTTTTTCTTTTATAAAGTATTGAACATTGTATTTATTTAGAATTTGTTTACTTCAACTAGATGATTAATTAATTTCCCAACTGGTAAATAACTAGCAGAAAGGTTGGCAAAAAGTGAGCACAATCATTTGAAATTTAAAAATGTTTATAAAAGCACTAACAGAAAATACATAAGCACATATTAAAAAAGAAAGAAGAGATTTAACTTTTAAAGTTGAGAAAAACATAAGGTAATTGACTTGACTAAGGCAAGTTATTTATAGGACACCACCCATTTTTACAAAGGGGGTTATTATAAAACTTGTTCACCAGTATATAAGAATCCTTAGTTCCAAGAACCAAAAATAACTAATGGAAATGATGCATTCAAATTTGTTGAGAATGCTTAAGATATAAATTAATAGAACATAAAGTACTAAATTATTTCTTCAATAATAATGATGAACAAGTCTAACCTCAAAAAAAAAAAAAAAAAAAAAAAAAAAAAAAAAAAAAAATAAGAAAGTAATTTAAAATTAGTTAACCACTAATACAAGTGAAATCAATACATGTATTAAAATTCAATTACTGAATAATTTTGAGTTTANAAAAAAAAAAAAAAAAAAAAAAAAAAAAAAAAAAAAAAAAAAAAAAAAAAAAAAAAAAAGTAGTAATCAAATAAAGCAGTCAGATATTCCAAAAAATAAATCTGTGACACCCTGCATATCAAAATTCAACTATAAACCACGAAGGAGCTTCAAATTAAACACAGCTCATTATATTAATACCAACACACTTTTTTAGTATTTATCATCATGAAAAGTACTTTTCAGATTAAAATTTATTGTCTGACAATAAATATATACAAACACAGTTTATAAAGTAGTGACTAGAATACTAGTTTCCATTAATTAAAAATAGCTATACCAACAAAGCATTACAAATTATTATAAATGAAAGTAGCATATGACTACAAATTTGACTTCTGTAATGAGCCAAAAAGTATAAACATTAATTTTAATAATATATCTTTATCAAAACAAGAAAACATTTGAATTTTATACTAAATAACAAAGTATTCTATAATTCCAAAGGCATCAATGATAACAATAAAAAAAGTGATGATAAGTTCTAGTGTTAAAATCAACAAACAATATATAAACTAAAAAAAAGAAAAGAGTTTTAACAAATAAATCACTCAAAAATTATTATTATTTTTTTACACCAATAGTTTTAATTCAAAACAGATTACAACAATTTTTTGTGATACACCAAAAATTATGCACTTAAAACATTGGCATTGAGAATGAAAAAAATTATGACATGAGCCGCAAAGTGCATTAAAAAACTAAAAATAGTTTAGTTATTATTTATATTAANGATGACTTCCTAATATAAACAGGAAACTAACCCAGTTCCCTATTTATATTAATGACATAATAAAATTAAGTAATCTTTTTGGCTGACACAAAATTGGACAGTACTACATATGAGGATATGATAATGATGAGCATAGTGGTTTTAAATACTCCAGAAACTCAATACATTGGGTTTTAGGGGCTCCTTTCTAATCTATTTGAGAGTTGTGCAAGGGAAAAGGAAACAAATGTATGAGTGGGGTATAGGTAAAAGGGATGAAGTGGCTTGAGGTTTGTGGAAATATCACTCTACGGCAGGAAAAAGAAAAAGAAAAAAAAATGCTAAGAGGTGGCTTATCATGATTTTTCTTTTAAGATGTGAAAAATATTACTGTGGAAGAAATATAGTCTTTTTTGTTTTGTCATTAATGGTGTTTTGTTCACAATGTATGTGAATAGACTCAGCTAAAAGTCGTTTCTCAAGGTTGGGTTCAATCACCAGAAGTGTGAATTTGTCGAATGTAAGTTAGTCAGTACTAGAGTGCTCTGAGAGAGCAGTTATGGTTTTTTTAAATTTTTAATATCAGGCTGATGGTTGCTGATTACACTTTTTACAGGGTTCTTTATCTACACACACACACACACACACACATACACACACACACACAAATATATATACACACACACACACATACATACATACACACACACACATCAATAATAACAAATTACTTAACAATACCATTTCCAGAGGTATGTTCTGTTCTGAGGGTGAAAAGACATAAGTCATCAAATCATTACTTGAAATAGTACTTTTTCATAAACCACTTTATGTAATTGGCTTTATGTGCAACATGTGTGTGAGTATATGTGAGTGTTTATGTGTGAGTTAAGGGGAAACAAGTAAAGAAAAAACTTCTTTTTTTTTTTTAAATGGGAATAACAAATAACAATTAAAAATGCATCACATTATTTATATTAAACAATAATATAAGAGATTCAAATTTATAGACATAAAATGTGGAAAAAAAAAAAAAACTTCAACAGCTGTATATTTCTATTTTTTATATACTTTAGTAAAGAAGTTAAGTAAAATATAATTGATGATAACATGAATAAATAAAAGTAGTAAAAGAAGTAATATATATATATGCATACACACACACACACACACACACACATATATGGATGAGAAATTGTAATTTGGTGACTTTCAATAAAATACTTCTGAGATTACTTCAACTATAGGTAATATATATTGGAATCTTTTGGAAATATTATAACACTATATATAT
>KZ807677.1:193211-205013 GCA_000696205.2 Oncopeltus fasciatus | reverse complement strand
TTAATTTCTCTCCATTTATTGTACCCGTCATCAAATTATAAGATGTTAAGTAACAGAATGTAATAAATAAAGATGATTTATTTATTTAAAAAAAAAATTGAATTAGTGAAAGCTTTTACTTAATTTAAAGAAAAATCTAGTTTTCTATCGAAGGGGTCAGCTTTAATTAAAACACTAGTCTCATAGGAATTGTTTAAAAAGCATTTATCTAAATAATAAAAATAATGTCAGTATTTTATCCATTTTTTTTTAAATGTTTTTATTGTGATTATTATTTAATATTTTTGAGATGAAAGGGAAAAATTCATTACCCAATAACAAATTATAAAAAAAAACAAATAGTTAAACTGTTTGGTAAGAGGAAGGATTGGTTGAGGATTTGGTCTTGTGATTTGAATAAATAAAACTAATTAGTAAACAACAAAAAATTTTATCAATGCCAATGTTTCGACCTAAATTTCAAGCTTTCTTTAGGGCAATGGGGAGAGGGAGGGAGAGAGTCTCTTCTTTAAAAAACTGAAGTCATATACTAATAGAATAAGATCCATTTAAAATAAATTTCTTTTTCCATTAATATGTTTCTTAAAAAGAGAAAGAGAGGGTGGGGATTTTTGCCCACTACATGATGTAGTAACAACAAACAATTAAAAATTAAATGTTTTAGTATTAAAACAATTACATTTTTTTTTTTGTGATTAAGTCAATTATTTTTCAAGACATAATTCTTTCACTCACTGCAGTATGAATTTCTTTGTACATAAGGAATTCATTTCAGAGAGATGGAAAATACAGTTTTATGTGCAAGATAATGGACTAGAACAAATGCTGAAGTCAACCATATGCATTATTCAGAGAGCTAAAAAAGGCATGTGACAAATCAATCATCATAAAAAAATGTTATTGTATTAACAAAATTATTTTATTTGACAAGGGCAAACTTTTTAGACCATTAAAAGTCCAAACATTAAAAAATCTACTAGAAGATAAATGGTCAGCAAGTCCTCTATGGAGACCTCTGTCCCAGAGGGGCTGGATAAAATATTGCTTTTGCAACAGCACTTTTCCTCATCATTCCTTTTTGAACAAAAAAAAGTCTTGGTAAAAAAAGCTAAGTTTAGTTCCACTTTAAAACATAACCATTAAAGCTCAAAGTAAATTATTATGTTCAGACATTCACAGAATCGCATCCAAGTTGAATGTTCTTAAGCTATCAAATGAAAAATTTGAAAGATAAATACAAGGTAATATTTTGAAAATTACAATAGTCACTATTAAAATTTTTAAGTTGCACATTTAAATAGCATTTTCCTTTACCTCTCCAGATAGTCAATAGAAATATGAAGCCTAATATAAAACACTCAGCAATGTATGGTAAGCTAGGCATACAGAAGGTAAAAAAATCAAATAAATCATTTTCCTAAATGATAATAATATATAAACACATACCTTTGGTATATTTGCTGGGAATGATCTTAAGATATGTGTACATGTAACATTTCCCAGTGTAACAAGTTTTTAAAGACAAAAATCTATGCGCAAAACTTACAAATAGATGAAAAACCAACTTGAGGCTGCAATATCACAGGGTAATTTAAGAATGTAATTGCTAAAGTATAAACAGTAATATCTCTATACTTTTACATTACTGTCATCATGACCTACTAAACAACCAACAAATGGAAGATGTTATGAAAATATTAATTTTGTCTAAATATTAAAACATATATTAACAATTTTAAAGAACGAGAAATCCATTTACAATAAAACGATTTTTTAATAATATTAGGTAAAAGGAGAATTAAGGAAGGATAAAAGTTATCAGAAACTCCCATAACCAATATCCATTCGGTCAGGTTTGATCCTGTCGAACATATGATTAGGTAAATAGCTGGGTTGAGGATATGATGAATTTGGATATGGGGGATATGGAAAATTAGGGCTTGGCATATGTAAATTCGGAGCAGGAGGATAAAACCCACTACTAGAATTTGAATAGGGTGCAGAATATTGTGAATATGGATAGGGTATTGGGGGATTACCTGGCATATTTACACTTGAATCTATTCTGCATGCCCTATCCAAAGCATTTGGAAATAAGGATGAATTTGATTCCATCATTGATGTCATAGGAGGTCCCATAATATTAGGATAATTTGGAGGTGAAGAATAATTACTTGTTGCAAGAGAACTAACAGAAAATGTTGAGTCTGAAGCTGAACTGTTAGCCAATGAAGTAACAGAAAAATTACTATGTTGTTGCATATAAGAATTTGATGTTGTAGTATTATACTGAGGGCTGTAATGAGATGAACGAGGATAATCAGACAGATAAGCAGAATCCTCTGAGTACTGAGAACCCATATGCTCGCTTTCTGTGCTCCCAACAGTATGCTGTGGTTCACCATCAGCAATATTAGGAATTTGGTCAACTAATGATTCTAAGCCAGATAAGCTTTTGGAAGATACATCTTGATTTAGTTGTTTTGGAGGATATCTGACTCCTGAATCAGAATCAGTGGAAAATTCATCATAGTTCTGATAACTTTTTTTTGATTGTGGGCTAGAAAAATGGCAATCATCCTCTTTTTGTTGGGGACTTTTACTTACTTCTTCAGACAAGTTAGCCGGAGGTTCAAAATCTGGTGGTCCTAAGGTAGGTGATTCAGGGTTATGCTCTGATGATATTGCAGCACTAATTTCAGATGATAAATCTGAATGAGTAAATGATGGAGGTTGTGGTGACTGATTGTAACCATGAGTTTGCATAGGTGATTGATGATAACTGTTAGGCAAAGGTGACTGCGAACTCTGATTGTAATGAGGAGGTTGATAAACTGAAAAATTTTGCATATTAGGAGATTGAATTGGTGGAGAGAAGCAATGGTTAGGAGGATTACTGTGCTCCGAGTGACTCACATTTTCTGTTTCAACTTTTATTTTTTTAGGTCTACCTCTTTTCTTCTTCGGAACACCTGTTTTATCATCAATTTTAGGTTTTGGCTCTTCTGGCTTTTGCTCACCCTCCACTTTTATCTTCTTTGGCCGACCCCGTTTCTTTTTAGGTTGAGGGGGCTCATCTTCTTTTTTAGCACTACTAATGTCTGTTATACTATTGACTCTATTATAGTTATATACACACTGTCCATCCTTTCCTTCATCTTTAATTTCAGGTTCAAAAAAATTTTTTAGTTTTGAATATGAAAATACAAGTTCCTTATCATCTATTTCTGACACTGTTCCATTTAAATAGTCTCGAAATTTTTTTAAGGCTGCATAAAAAGGAACTTTATCAGCAGCTCGGGGAAGTTGGGCACAACGAGCACTAGAAGACGGCATTACCCACATATACTGAAAAAAAAGAAAGAAAGTTTTTGGTTAATTAGATGCAGATACTAAGGGATGCTTAAAATAAATGAAAGATATACATTTTACAATGAATGACTTACTGTGTTAGTGCCATCAACGAGTTCTGGTTGCCTTCCAAAACTAAAATCTTTTTTTCCCGAAAAAACTTCAAAAATAAGTTTTCCATTAAAAACAGCTATTTTAGGTTTAAATTTTTGAAGTTTCTCTAGTAGAATCTGACTCCCTGAAATATGACAAACAAAAAACTAAATTTTAGCACTAAAAGTTCCAATTTACTTGGTTGTTAATAAGTTTTGCAGTTCGGTCAGGGAGTGCATTGCTACTAGCCTATTTTTGTTTTTGTTTGTTGGCACACTCTTCAGGACATTTATGAATGTATGTTGAAAATGTATAAGAACTATTGACCTTCAATGAGTAAAGTAGAAAGATGGGTTGCAGAATTAAAATGTGGTTGTACAAGCCTTCAAGACAATAAACGTCAAGGACGTCCAAAAACAGCAACAACACCAAATCATGGAAAAAAATACAGGATATCATATTGATAAATTGTTGAGTGGCTGAAAGAGATTTTGTAGAAGCCCTAAGGATCTCATTAGGCAGTGTAAGCAATATTTTGATTGAAGTATTTATTGGATTTCAGAAAGCTATTTCTATACTTTCGAATGTGACTTCCAGAGCCTTTTCAAAAGGATAGAGTGCATTTTGTGCGTCAATTTATCTCTTTGGATGTGACATGGGTCTATCACCATGATCCTAAATCAAAACAAGAGGCTAAAAAGTGGTGAGGACCTTGGTCTTCAAAACAAGTTCATGTCCCAAAATCAGCCAACCAAGAAGGTGTTACATCGGTTTTTAGGATACAAAAGGATTTTGTTTGTGGATTACCTGCCAACTGGTAAAATAATAAATTCTGATTATTATTGTAACCTTTTAGACCAGCTAAAAAAAAAAAAAAAAAAAAAAAAATGTGAAAGCTTGCAGAAGAAAAGAATTTTTGTAACCAAGACAATTCATTGTGTCACAAGAGCATTTTGACAGTGGCTAAAATCCATGAATTAAAGTTTGAATTTTTGGATTATTCACCAGATTTGGCCCTAACGACTTTTATCTGTTTTCAGACCTAAAAAAATTCATGCGTGGAAAGCATTCTTCATCAAATTATGAGGTCATAACAGCTGTGGAAGCGTATTTTGCAGCCCTTCCAGATTCTCACTTTAGGGATGTAATTCATAAATTAAAATCTCATTCAGGGAGACTATACTGAATAATAAAGTATATTTCAAACTAAAAAATTGTGTTTTTCTTTTAGAATAAACAAAACTTATTGAACAACCTGTATTATAATGAATTTAGTTAGATAAATGTATAACATTTGAAATTAATTTAGTTAAATTTAATAATTAGAGGTGATGTGAATAAAATGGAGATAATACTTATACTTCAGTAATTTTAAGAAATTATTAAACTCAAGTGAAGAATGGATCAAGTCATTGTCTACTACCCCAGAGAAATATCTTAGGAAGAGAATAAATCAACTAAAAAAATAATTGAATAGTAATAAGATAATGCAATAACTTAAATAATTACATATAAAATATGAAAATTTAGACTGAGATGTTATCAGTTTTACTAAGAATAAGCTAAAACTTTTTTCTTCCATTCAATTTTAGTTCTGGGGAGTAGAAAATATTTTTAATTCCAGTAATTATAAAACAATAACTATCTAACTTGTTATCTAATTTCTTCTTTAACTTATTCAAAAGTCATCACAGATAAAACCAAACTCAATAGACTACGATCACCAAAGCAAGCGAGTTTCTACTCTTTAGTAGAAGACCCTTATTATTCTGTAATGGGGTGAGATACAAGAAAAATATTGTAAAAGAAGGGGGAAATAAAAATTGTCAAAGCACATGCAAAATATGAGACAACCTTTCAATGTTATATGCCTGATTAAAGTGTTTACTTTAAAATAAAGCAATCATCAAAAGTAACAACAGAAAATATTTTCAGGTAGTAATACTTATAAGTAGGGCACTTTCTTATTTATATAAATATGGAAAAAAAGTTTAAATTTGTTGTCTAGGTTTCTATGGAGTCACTCTATTTTATTCACATCAGTTATTTTAAGAACAGAGAAACTAAAACACCATTATTGAAAAAGAGAAATTACAATTAAATTTTAAAATTCCTAATTCCTCTGATTTAAGTTTTAAATCATTCCTCATTTAAAAGGAAGTATAAAGGCTTTATGTATACAATTTCAATGAAAGTTAGGTTTTTGAAACAGATAAAAAAACAGTTGGTGTTTACCTCCTAATAGGACCTAGAAGCCTAGGTAAAAAGTAACTTAATTTTAAAATGTAGTTTTTAAACATAGCTTTCCTTTGTTCTATGTCCATTACAAGATAATTAAAATCTAGATAAGTAGGGTATTGGTTATCTGGTTATAATAAATAAATTTTGCAAAACATTAAGCTTACAAAATAAGCCATTGATAAGAGCTAAAATGACAAACAAGATTCTATGAAAGTAAGTTGCATATAATGAACTTTCAGGAATATGAAATATAACCAATATCCATTCGGTCAGCTTTGATCCTGTCGAACATATGATTAGGTAAATAGCTGGGTTGAGGATATGATGAATTTGGATATGGAGGATATGGAAAATTAAGGCTTGGCAGCATATGTAAATTCGGTGTACAGTTCTTTACTGTCCAAATTCAGCAATGACTTTGACTTTGGAAGGCAAATTTGAAACCTTCTTTTACTACTTCATTGCAAATTTAGACAAGCCCCTCCCTGATTTAACAAAAAAACTCATAGGTGCTAAGTGTCAAACTAGAGCCATGCTCCAGAATCACAGACATCCCTCAGATCATAGGAATTTAACCAAATGACCAGGTTATGACTTATTCACTGGGCTAATGGTTTATAATCTCCCCCAAAAGCAATTGTTTTTCTGACCTACCTCTATAATTGTATCCCTTGAACTACCCACTTTCCACCCCTCTGGAAATTTTCTGAAATTATCCTGTTCCCCAAACCCGGCTAACCTGTTCATAATGAATCATTCTACCACCCAATCAGCCTCCTTCTCTTGCTATCATCCAAGGTTTTCTAAAAGAAATTTTTTAAAAAGAATGATTCCTATCATAAATTCATTAATAATACTCCCAAACCATCAGTTTGGCTTCCGACCTCAGAATTCTACTACTGTCCAACAGGTGTTCCGTGTTGTAAATTTCATTTCCTTTTCTCTTAATCATTACCTCTAGCTTTTGATCAAGTATGGCATAATGGTTAATTGTGTAAGCTCAAGGGAATATTCTGAAGGACCATATATTTAATCTTTAAATCTTACATTTCCAACTGTTTCTTTAGGGTACGGCAAGTATCTGACCACTCCGACCACCTTCCTGTGAAAGCGGGCATTCCACAGGGTAGTGTGCAGGGTCAGGACAAGCTTTTATTAAAAGATAAATGGGCAAGATTTAAACACGCAGTATAATAATTGCGAGACCCTAACGGATCCCCTGAGCTACCCTGGCACCCCAGTGATTAACTTTAAAACTGAATTTAAAATTTTAGGGTAGAACTAAGAAGTAGTAAGAATGTCTGTGTATATCTGAATGTATGAATGGTGTGTATGTAAATAAATACACACACCATTCATACATTCAGATACACACACAAATATATATATATATGCATAAGTGATAATGTTTATAGTTTAAATAGTATAAATGATTTTTTTTTTTGTCTAGTAGGTAAAATTTGAGGTACTATCGGGGAAAAGAATTTTTAAAACCTGTCTTGAGAACAACCTTAATAGCTATAAATCATCGGAATTTAAAGTCTAAATAGAAAAAAGTCCTTTTAGACACAACCTTGACTGCCAAAATGTGAGGGGATGAAATCAGAGTAAGTTTAAAAGTAATAAACACGATCGGACACTTAAGTAGTGATTGTAAGTTCAATTTCACTTGGTTCGGTTCAAATTTACCACAATAACTATGAAATATACAAATTCTTTGAAAATCAGTAAAGAAGAAAACACCTCATGAATTTTTGTAACTTGAATATTTTTTTTAAAAACATATTTCATTTTACCTTCACAATTAAAAATGAATACCAACAGAAAAATAAATATAAAATCGAATGAGTGTAAAGTATGTTATATGCCTTTGGTGAAAAATGACATGCTAACCATAGCTGACGTACCAAAATGAAACACTTCTTTTTTGTTGGAATTTCTGAATTAAGTCTCGATATTTCCCGCGTTTTTGCCATATTTCCGTTCTTTTATAGTTGTAGTAAANTTTGACTAAAAAAACTAGCAAAAAAATAAAATTGACAAACAAAAATTGACCAGTTCAGGAATAAGAAAGGGAGGCAGGAAACAAATTTAACTCGTAATTAGATTGCCTTAAGACAAAATTAATACTGCAGCTAAATTTGATTTTTGAAAAACCATTCAAATAAGTGAGTCAAGAAAATATTAAAATTAGAGACAGAAAAGGGAAATAAAAATAACAATTACTTCACCTTCTTTTATTTCTTTCCTAGTTAAATCAGCACTTCCTTTGGTAGCTCTTTCAACCATATTTGTAAAACCAATACCAACTTTGAGCAATTTGTAGTCATCATCAGCAGTCATTGGCTCAGGAGTAAGGCCTGATAAATACAAGCATTTCCCTAGAAATAAAAAGAGCACAATCTAAAATATCTGATATATATATATATATGGGCCATTGGAATTGGAAATAATGGAAGAATATTACATTTCATAATTGAGCTGATGAACCCAAGGAAGTTCTTCATCAGAATTAAAAATTGTTATTCCACATTAATGAGACAAGAAAATGACACATACCAAGGAAGTGTTTTTGCTATCAAGCTCTTTTCCCTTCCCACCAATCAGGTTCTTAAAGTAGTATAGGCCCCTGCAAAGGCAAAGCTGTTTGCCTATGACTTTATAATATCCCTCTCGCACAAATCAATAGAGTCACTACAGCTTATGGTACAGCAGGCATTGAACACTGTCTCTCCTGCCACTGGTTCAGCATATCAATAGAAAAATCCTATAGCATCCTCTTTGCTCGAAGATCCATTATCAACCCATCACCACTCTACATAAATGATACAGAATTAAAATATGAAAACTCTTTAAATATCTTGGACTCATATTTGACAAGAAACTCAACTGGATTCCTCTTATCAAGATGATTAAGAATGAGTGCATGCGTTCTATGTCCCTACTTTGCACTCTCACCAACACAGCCTGGGAGAAGATAGAAAATGCAAGCTACTCCTCTACAAAAGTAACATAAACTAGACTACCAATGTGTAGTCTATGGATCTGCTTCAAAGAGAACACTCTCTATGCTTGACCCCGTGCATCACACAGGTCTCCAGATAGCCACAGGAGCATTTAAGTCCAGCCCAGTCCTCAGCCTCTGTGCAGAAAGTGGGGATCCTACACTATGCTTCAGAAGAGATCAGTTGATGCTTAAATATATTTTAACAATTATCTCATATACAGCTCACCCTTTAACTTCCCAACTCAATAGCAACATTTCTGAAATTTTAACAAAAATAGACCTCACACAAAATCATTAGTTTGCCCTGAGAGAATCTACGTACTACTTTACAACTAAGAAATTCCCTACACAAAAAAATACAATATCTACCGAACACCCGTGGACATTTTCTCCTATGCAGCTAATTCTCAAACTAATGAAATTTTCTAAGAATACCAACCCAATAATTTACAATAGAGAAATCAACCACATGATATACAAAGTGAACCCCTCGACAATAATCTATACTTATGGATCCATTACCAAAGATTGCATCAGGTCAGTGTGTGTAGTCGGAAATATCTGCTTCAAATTCTCACTAAATCCCATATGTTCTAATTATTCAGTGAAACTTACTTCAATTAATAAAGCTCTTTGAATTCACACACCAAAAAATAACAAAATAGCCATACTCACTAATACCCACTCTGCCCTAGCCGCATTAAAAAAATCCATTTACAAATCACTCCGTAACAAACACACTTGAAGCAGTGTATAAATTATACAGAAATAACATATATGTGACATTTATCTGGATCCCAGGCCACAGCCAAATATCAGGAAATGAGAAAGCTGATAAGGCTGCCAAACAAGCAACAACTGGTGGGATAGCATGTATGCTAATTCTCAATACTTTTTAATGAAAATGTCTCATTAAAGTGGGAATAAACTAGTAATGGGCTAAAGTGGTCTGTTGTTCCTTTGATCCAATGATTGGTTGATTGTACTTTTATTGACTTTTAAATCTAGTTTTAAATTTTCACGATGAACTGAACTGCATCCCCAGTCTTTATTCTCAGAATTAAAGTAATCTCAGTCTTTTTCGATCAATTTCACAGAGTATAGTGAACACACAAAAGGAAAAAAAATAATGCTCTGTAATGTAATGTATGTTTTTTCTTTTTTGTGTTTATAATTTTTTTTTTTCAGTCTTTGCACACAACAAATAGACGACAATTTTTTTTTCCACACTACCACACTTTGAAGGAAAAACAGCACACATGAGAACTGGAATAAGCAGCATAAAATAATACCACAGAGCCAACACGCATAGCCATGACTGATAGATCTTCACTCTTTGACAAAAGAGCTTAGACATATGCAATATTTAAAAAACATTTTTTCCGCAATGTAAAAAATTAATAAAGTAATTACTGCAATAGAAACAGAATAAAATTGAAAAAATATGTTTCAAAAATTGAAATTTTTCAATTCCATGTCAGTGATATTAAAATAGGCATAAGATTTTTTTTGGGAATAGGAATACTAATAGTAACAAGAACATCACAGTCAGTCATTCCAATTGTCATAGTTCGAAAATGAGTTTAGTTAAATTAGATTGCTGATTATCTTTTATTGTCAATAAAACGTAATAAGAATTTGACTAAAAAAACTAGCAAAAAAATAAAATTGACAAACAAAAATTGACCAGTTCAGGAATAAGAAAGGGAGGCAGGAAACAAATTTAACTCGTAATTAGATTGCCTTAAGACAAAATTAATACTGCAGCTAAATTTGATTTTTGAAAAACCATTCAAATAAGTGAGTCAAGAAAATATTAAAATTAGAGACAGAAAAGGGAAATAAAAATAACAATTACTTCACCTTCTTTTATTTCTTTCCTAGTTAAATCAGCACTTCCTTTGGTAGCTCTTTCAACCATATTTGTAAAACCAATACCAACTTTGAGCAATTTGTAGTCATCATCAGCAGTCATTGGCTCAGGAGTAAGGCCTGATAAATACAAGCATTTCCCTAGAAATAAAAAGAGCACAATCTAAAATATCTGGGTTTTTTTTCCAAATTAAAGTAGGTTATAATTACATAAAAATTATCTAAAAATAATTAGACATTATCTAAAGGTAAGCACACTATTCTAATCCCCCAAGATGCTGGACAGGGTTTTATTTGCAATTAGTGATCGCTCAAAATGGACCTCTAACCCAGAATGTCAGACGTGGAAATCCCAAATGGATCTGTTTGATCAAGCCGGCTCCTAGTTCATTATTAAAATCCTAGCAAAAGCTAGTTGATTTTTACAGTTTACTTTTTTCTTAGTACTCTGCCATTGAACCTTTCTAAATTCAAGGAATACCTTATTGCCAGTTGGTGGGCGTAGATTATGTAGGGTACTTCAAATAATTAAAATTATCAGACTACCAAGCATAAAATTCGGAATTAGTGGAAAAAGATTCAGATATCCCTCTGCTTTTCTGTAAGGGAACCTACCTCCTAAGAAGAGGTCTTCACTTTTAACAGACTCAACTCAACCTCCACCACAGACAAAGCTCATTTGAGCCATTGACTATTGTTAGTATTGGATCACATTTCCTATTCCAGAACCCACATCACAACTCATATTGAACTGATGAAAAGATACAAAAATTTAGTTGCAAAATATGGTTCAAGTCAAAAATGATAAATATTATAGGTAACTATAATAATTAAAAAAAAATTAAAATAATTTACAGAAAACAAGAACAAATAATATTAAAAGAAAACCATGAACACTTACAGAAATGATTGCCAGGCCCTGCATAATGATGTCCTTTATAAGCTGCAAAAAGCCCAGGATTGATTCCTATCTGAAATAAAAGAAAGTGCCCAAATGAAATTTGATAGCATTTCAAAAATTATATTGAACAAAAAATTTAAAGTAAAACACCCCAAACACTTTTTTTTGCGGAAGTAAAAGGAGTAACATATATACACTGCCGGACAAAATTAAAGGATCACTTACAAATATTTATATTATTATTACATAAGAGATAAAAATAGAAATTCCATTGCCCCAGACTGGACTTTGTGTTGTATCTTATCCAGTTAATCCTGTACCTGTTTATATTCCCACC